>OZ059786.1:0-281000 GCA_964057025.1 Standfussiana lucernea | reverse complement strand
GTATTGTGAGAAGTCGATAATATCTGGAGAATCACACATTGTCAACGATCTGAAACAAACAAAATAATAATTAACTAAATTACATAAAAAAACATGATGAAATAATCTTATAAGTAGATGGGTACTTGTACAATACTTACAATTTCGTTTCGTTTTTACTCGATGTGATATGACCGCTCCGGCTGACTGTCTAATGATGGATGTTACTCAATAATATGCAATTAGACTCCATAAAGCATTATGCTGTGATTCAATTTCATGTTTCAACATGTTCAAGCTTGCGCCCGAGCACCTGTTCGGTGTCAAATTCTGCACCGCGCGTGCTTCTTCAAAGCAATCCAATATTTTATCACATTTTCGACGACACGTTTGGCGCATTGGTTATGAACTCGTCTTGATGCATCACAATGGTAAGTATTAGGTTATAAGCGTGTTGCTAGCTGCGACTAATTGCGCCAAATTAGTGTCGCGGGTTCGATTCCCGCACGGAACATACAATAAGTATTTGTTCCGGTCTGGATTTTGTTTTCATGTTTTATTTTTTCGTCATTATTTAATTTAATATAAATAATTACAATATTCTGAAAAAATTAGCAAATATCAGCCTGGATCAAAACATGATTGTATTGATGCACCGTGACTTTGTCATCAATCAGGAATGGAAATGAAACAGATATAATTGTGATCTTAAAATACTATTTATTTATTACAAATAAAAGAAAACATCATGTTCATGCGGCACGACATTTCATACAATTTTTAAAGTCCGAAGTTTTGGAAATGAATAATAAACATGATTTAATAAACATGATACGTCTAAGTAGGATACGATATAAAAAGTTAGTAAATATTTTAGTATTTTTTACGAAATGTCGCGTAAACATTCTTAAAATTAATTAACTACTAAATAAGTTCTAACATTATTTGCTACAAGTAAAAAGATAATAATATCTATTTTTAAATCTATTTGGCACCAAGAAAATATATGTTTTACAATTACATTACACATTACTTGTATCTGGAGCCTGCTTTAGGTAATAGTCATTAGTAGGTACTTACATAATATTTCGTCTTTACATTTAGGACGTTATCTAAAATACATTGTAAAAAATGTATCTACTGTAATTACTTACATTTAAAAATAATGGTAACGCATTACATAAATATGGTTGCGTTACCCCAGGCTAAAGTAGAAACTTTATCAAACGATAACAATCGTTTATCATCATTGTTTGAAAGTGCTATTTTATTTACATCCTGAGTGTATATTTCATGTTTTATTGATCTGAACAATACATTTTTTTTGCGAATTACATTGGAATTGTACAAAACATTTTTATAATCTAACATATTTAAATTTTTAGTAATACATTTTTTTGTACCTTTTGCCTTTTTAATTGTTTTGTTTAACGTTTTAATACAATAAAGCTTTGAGCGCAATCCTACGAATTCTTTGATAATGTTGCCACCCATTTCATCCTTAAACAGTCCTGGAACCTTCTTATTAATAATTGGTAAGTTATAGTCATTGTTACAGTCATAATTGCTGGTATCCAAATATTTTAGAAAATGGAGCTTAAAGTCTTTGTAAACATCATTACTCTGTACATCATATACTAGACTATCTGTGTCAGTATAGCACAATTCAATTCGGTTACCATAAAAAGGTTTTATGATAGAGTAGTGAAAGTCGTACATGTGAGTCTTAGATAATTCTAATACTGCAAACCCTATGTAAATTGGTTTATCAAGTATAATACGTACAGGTTTCATTTGGATTGCCACTAAATCATCAGAAAATACAGAGGTGCTATGAAAATATGGACTGGCTATCAGTTTTTCAGCACAAGCAGTCTTTTTCGTTTTATTGTTCGAGTCACACCACTTGTTTACTAACTTAACGTCTATTCGATGTTCATTATTTTCCAGGGTCTTTCCAAAAATACTATTGTTCAACAATTTGAAAAAATCTTGTTCAAAAGTTGACTCTGCTTTTTGACGTAACTGGGTGTTAATATCAATATATTGCTTTAAAAAACAACTTTGCTTAAATATAATAGCGCGATGGATCCTTCTCAATACTAAACCGTGCTGTAAACATTTTTTTAAATGTACGTAATGAATAACATAGTGATATTTATCATACAAATTTGGTATTAGCTTTTTATTCTTACCACCAGGTGGCAAGCATTTTTCTGGACAAAAGGGAAAGTCATTGTGTTCCATGTGCAATTTCTCCGGATATATTAAATCAACTTCAAGAATGTAACCGTTTTCCGCAGTATCACTGATGTCTGCTAAGTTCAATTGTAAAAAATCAATTTCTTGTCTATTTATAAATCTAAAATCGGAATAGGGTAGGGATTGACACATGCTATAACCGTATAAATTGTTACAGTCTAAATAAATTATAAATGAATTTGGAAGGGTTGGATCGTAAGTATCTAAATATTTATGATTGGCTTTGACATGTCTTTTGGAACACATACAAACACCTCCTCGAATACCTTTTTGTATCATTCTAAAAATTTCAACATCACTAATCAATTCTAATCGAACTCCTGTTTTTAAAAGCATTGCATCAAAAGATAGACTTGGTGCTGTAAGATAGAACGCGGGATCGAGATTGTAATGTAGTTTACAAGTTTTTCGAAAATTTTCAAATACATCTGTTAGCAACAGAACATCTGTTTTGAGATATAAATCTGTGTACATACCCATGTTTTGAATATTAAATACTGACCAAACAGATCGAGCGTGTTCATAGTCTTCGTCGTTTATTGTTTCATTAGTTATGGAGTTAAAAAAATATTTTTTAGAGGGTAAACACATATCTTCATAACGTTCCCATTGAGACATATAGTCATATGGATACACTCCCTTGCGCGTCAGTAGGTTAAATTGTTTTTTATTAGGAAAATAAGATTTTAATTGTTTAAAGTCTTGTTTTTTCATTGTACTAACCAACTTTTCTAAGCTAGTTCCTAAAAACTTGAAAGAATCTACAAACCGTACCTGGATGCTTTCCCCGGTAGAAATCGGAATAAACTTAGTGAATGAAATATAGTTTTCTTTTGTTTTAGGTATCACTTTAATAGATCCAGGAGCTTCACCTAATTCTTTTATAAAAAGATGACAATCGTATCCGGACAAATTATGAAAAAATACTGGCAAAAATGTTGGTAGTTTGTATTGTAAGTTACAATAACTATGAGCTGCGCCACGATATTTACCAGTCAAGTGACAATGATCGCGAACCCTATCGCCGAACAAGAACTGTTCACAAATATGACATGTCATCGCGTTTTCAAAGTCGTGAGCATTATCATTTGAGTAAATCATAGGAGCGTTATTTTTTAAAATATCGTAAATTTTTTTTGAATCTTTGTAGATAGACTTCACAAAATTTGATACACAATCCAAGCCGCGATAAGAAACGTAACGATTGTGACTTTCGTCTAGCGTACACGTGATATGATAAGCGAAAGCTACAGGCACATGTCGCTGTCGCGTTACAGTACTCGCCTTAGTGGGGTCAGGGTCACAAGATTCATACCGTTCTAGCATTGTTTCAAAATCTGCGTATATAACAAATGGTACAATTTGCTTTCTATTATAATTTTTAAACTGTATGCAAGAACCCCTTGGAGGTAGTTCAGTGGCGACCCCGCCACAACTATGCGAACTAAGATTATCGCATGAATTAAAAAACATTAAACAAACGTCACAAAAGTACAGTTTACTGTGGTGTTTTGTTATTTGATTTTTAACAAGTCGCGGCAAGTCTTTAATGAGACAGTAATGTGACAAATCATCTCTTTCTAAATAAAGTAAATGAATCACTTTTCCGTTCAAGGCTTTTGGTTTGTAAAGCGGTCCTATGACAGTATCATTTTTTAAACCATAAATGTAAATGCAAATTTCGGGGTTATTCACTTCGAACCGCGCAATATCTGAGAAATTCACTGGAAATGACATGTCCTTTACATTTAACACGTTACGAAAATCAGGGTAAGAAGATACTCTTTCAGGGTGACTCTTAGCTGGATATAAAGCAGCAACAACAGACCATAAAAAACAATACTCGTCATTATTGTGGATATTAACACATGCTTTTTTCGATTTTATTGCAGAAGGCAATTCGATAAAGCCCGAACCGCGTAAGGGTTGATATTTGTTAACATTGACTTCCAAATGAGAACTGCTCAAGAACGTCCACCCACTGTCTCGGTCCTGAAATTCTTCTATCTTTTTTGTTAAAATGTTTTTTACTTGAGACGATAATGAATCAAATTCATAATTCTGATGTATAGTAACGTTTTTTGTGGCAAATGATTTCATCTCCTGAGAATCATTTTTAAACATTAAAAACAACGCAAAATATTCGAAATTAACTTTTATACAAGTATGTTTTTTAAGAGACATGTCAATTAACGTTTTAATTTTGCTCCAAATATTATTAAGAAAAGGCTCTAGAGAACAATTCTCAGACGGATCGACAATTCTATAAGAAGCTATACGATTACGAAATGCAGAATGTATTATTTCAACACCATCGCAAAAATGTGAAACTGTTTTGTTTTTATGATTAGTACTACGTAGGTGACCTGTCCAGTGACTGCGCTCAACAGATGTGTTACAAACAGTACAGAAAGGCATTTTAGATTAAAATAGTTCTAAACTTACTATTAGATGTTGCAATATATTATTATTAAGATTATGATGTACAACAAAAAATACCTGGATATAATAGAATATACCTGGTGCCCAATAACTTAAATATTTATTTTATGTTTATATTGTCACTATAAAAGACGGGCTCAGAATCATCAAATAATTCATGAGTCCGTCTCATAAAAACTTGGAGTCCGTCCCACTGCGGCGTGTTACGGTTTAGCTGCACTTTTAGAACCACCGAGGCTTTCTTCCACCTATCCTCTTTAGGGGTGGAAGCAACTTCGGTCTTGTTGTAGACTTTTACCTCCACATAGAAGTCCCCGGTTAAGTTCGCCGTTCGTCGCACTTTGCCGTTGGCGACACGGCTGCAGAGGCTCGAACCGAAGTCTCCAATTGAGGTCGATGACGGAATGTAGTCCACCAAGCCAAAAAGGTCCGAGCTCGAAGTGCGTCGTTTACTGTAAACAATTTAACATAATTCTTATTTATAATAATTTACACAACACATTACATTACATTTATTTTTTAAGTGGCGAATTGAGGGTGTATTATATACTCCTCTGTCGAACCCTACGCGGATAGAAAGCATGATGTTATGTTATATTAATTCCAATAAAAATACCTCATGAATTAACTGTAAACATTCCTGCAAGGAATAATAATTGGAAATTGATTTCAGCGCTCTCTGCGTTACAGTTCGAAATTGACTTAACATACACAACAAACACCTAAAGTTAAAAGCAGTTACACAAAATTACCTTGATTTCGATTCTGACGGCGTGGTGCTCTCGAGAGCTTTGCGCTTCGACACCTTCTTTTTTGGTTGCACCTTCGCAACCTCGGCTACAGCTGCAGACCGTGTCTGGAATTCTGAATCGGAGTCAGACCTGAAATGGAGCAAATAAAGATTAATTTTTTACCTTATAACTATGACTTGATGAAGACTTCCGATACAACAGCCGGCAGGCAGAAACCAGGTCCGTAGCTGGGTAGTGATTAAATAAATACATTAGCAAATTCAGTAAAGTTAGTAGTACTTACTTACATTTTTTAAAGTTGAAGGTTGTACGAGTATAACGTAACTAATTATATAGCGAAGGTAACCGGTGTTTATCACTGGAAGATACTGAAGGGAATGTAATATTGTGATCAAAATTGATTGATTTTATTCATAAAAAATACCATTTCAGCAATATTTATCCCATTACAAAATTAAACCTTAACTACATGTTGTCACAGTTGTATGATTAATTTATGTTACTTAGGTCTAATTAAATCGTAGTGATTGAAAATTGTTTCCGTCAAATTGCAATTTTATCGTGAGAAATGAAATAAAAAACCAGCTTTTTACCCTCGCCGACAAAGGTGACGACGATACATGACACTTATGATTAATACATTACGTATTATAATAAAGTATGTATGTTTGTTTAAACCTTGATGTAAAACTCCGCATGACATCACACATGTGAATTAAAAAAATGATTTTTTTTCAAAGATGCAAGGTAAGACGTGCTGAAAGAAAAATATCCTGAAAAATTTTTTTGTGCATAATAATCTATGTAAACGAACTCGCGTCAAAAAGTTAGTTCACTAATATGCTGCAGTAAAACTTAACATCAATATAAGTAATATCATCTAACGTCTAAAACGATTTTTTTATAAACATTTCATGCAAAGGTTCAGTAGGTACTGATATTAAGATTCATCTTTCAAACAATTTGTTACGAAACTTTATGATGATGTTCCTAGGATCATCCTCTATTTAAATTAATTGCATTGATTAGGAAATCCTATAAAGATCAATTTTAATCAATGACTGCAACATGCACAGCGATCATCTTACAGTGTAATTGTTGAATACATAGAAATGACTCATACATACACCTCGTGTAACAAAGTTCGAACACTGCAAATTTACAACACGCAATTTTGCAAACTTTGAGATTCTTAAGAATCACTTACTCCTACTGTGAAAGCTTAACACGATCGGCGCTCCGGCGCCGTTGTCAGGCGTTTTACAAAGAGTATGACACAATAGATGACCACGGGACGGCACACGAACCGTTTCGAAGGCAATTGTACGAGTGCGAAAGCATCTTAATAAAGCACAACGCAGATTAACAGACCAGCAAAGCAACCAGTAGTAGTTTGTTAACGTGTAAGGTAGTGTTAGCTGTATGAATTAATTAAATTAAAATTTGGATGTCCTTGGTGTCCAATCTGGGACCATAGAAATAGAATGTGTGTGTACATGTAGGTGCATGCTATTTCTTGCTCTGTGAAGAGACATGAGACAATCTGTCCTGAATTTTAGTTTAATGTTTACAGTATCCTATAATTCAGATGTCCTTGGTGCCCAATCTGGGTCACAGAAATAGAATGTGCTTGTGCCTGTAGGTGCATGTTATTTCTTGTTCTGTGAAGAGACATGAGACAATCTGTCCTGAATTTTAGGCTAATGGTTCAAGCAGCGAGCTCCCTTATTTGTTAACATGTAAGCTAGTGCCAACTGTATGAGTTAATTAAATTAAAATTTGGATGTCCTTGGTGTCCAATCTGGGACCATAGAAATAGAATGTGTGTGTGCCTGTAGGTGCATGCTATTTCTTGCTCTGTGAAGAGACATGAGACAATCTGTCCCAAATTTTAGTTTAATGTTTACAGTATCCTATAATTCAGATGTCCTTGGTGCCCAATCTGGGGTCACAGAAATAGAATGTGCGTGTGCCTATAGGTGCATGCTATTTCTTGCTCTGTGAAGAGACATGAGACAATCTGTCCTGGATTATAGCTTACTATGTTCGTATAGTTCCATTAGTAAACGAAATATGTGTGAAACTTGTTGTTATAAAAACAGTCAGCTAAGGTAGTGGTTATGTGTGAAACTTGGTGTTATAAAACTTGTCAACTAAAGTAGTGGTTTAGTGCTCAATTCGAGAATCTGCGGTACTTGATCGAGGTAAGTCATCAGTATTTTATTACACTGTTTAATCCACTGGGCGGAATAGGCGCCGAACCAGTATTTTACTGCGCTATGTAGGATTTCATTTATATTATTGGGCATTCTACTCCACCGAGAGTGACGAGGCGAACGGAGTGAGCCGATGGAACGGAAGGTGGGGTAGAATGCCCAATAATATCCTACTTACGGATACGGGTCTATAATTATTCGTATCTTTACTGTCCCCGGATTTGAAAAGTGGTTTTACCTTGCTGTATTTCATAAGGTCCGGGAAGACTCCTTGGTCTACACACAAATTAAATATTAAGGCTAAGTGCGGTGCTATAGTCTCAATAATAGCTTGACAAACTTTAATAGAAATTCCCCATAGATCTTCCGTTAATTTGATTTTGATTTCCTTAAAGGCTTTAATAACTGCTATGGGGTTTATATGCTTAAATTGAAACTCAACCGGACAGGCTGAAACGTTCGCTCTTAATAAATCAATAGAAAGCGAGGGTGAGAAATGTAAGGTTTCGGTAGTTTTAAGTGGGATACCGGTAAAGAAATCTACAAATTCTTGAGCAACTTCGTTTTTAGAGCTTAGAAGACCACGTGAGGTCTCTAGTGTGATATCATTATTATATTTTTTATTTCTGTTAGTTTCACCTTTGATAATTTTCCAAACCGTCTTTATTTTATCATCGGCAGATTTAATCTTGTTGCTAATGAATAAGGCTTTAGCTACCTTGCAAGTGTTTTTTAAATTTTTTGAGTATGTTGCTACATATTTATTAAAAGTTTCTGAGTTGATGTAAGGCTTAAGGCCGTACAGCTCAAACAATCGCTCCCTACTTTTCCTAATACCCTTAGTTGCCCAGTCACTGAACAAAAACTTTGGGCAAATAGATTTAGTTTAAATTTTTATTGTATTATTAAACTCCGTGTAAACTACCGAAAAGAATTCCTCATAAAATTTATTTACATTTTCAAAAATATATCCCGGAATGCCTAAATTACTAATTAAGTTATTATTAAAATTATTCAAATTGCTGGGTGTTATTTGTCTAGATTTTATCTGGATTTTTTGTAATGGTGTGTATGACTCGAAAACAATGGTTTGACCGCTGTGATCAGAAGGAAGGTAATTTACAATGGATTTATCTAAGTAGTCGCAACAACAAAAAAACATTATCAATACATGTAGCAGTATTTTTAGTAATTCGAGTTGGTTCCGAAAACACGTTTAACAAATTAAATGATTTAAAAAGATGTAATAATCTACTGCTATTTGAATTTTTCTCTAAAATATTAATATTAAAGTCACCACAGATAACTAGTGATTTATTACTAGTTGCTAAAGCATCCTCCATTACTGATTCAAATAAAGAGTAGTTCTGATAATTTGGGGGTCTGTAAACGCACACTATTACATGCTTATCTAGCTCAACACAAGACAGTTCAATATTATGCTCAACCGATAGATCAACAATATCATTACGAGACTTAAATTTAATTCAATTTTTAACTAAGATTAATGAACCCCACGCATCTTAGATTTCCGGTTAAAGCAACTGCCCACACTGTAATTTACGTAATTAAGTAGCATTTCAAAGTCTTTTAACCAATGTTCAGTGAAACAAACAATTTCAAACTGTGTTTTTTCTAAAAATAATTCAATTTCTAATTGCTTTGAAGAGAAGCCTTGAAAATTTTGGTGAAATAATTGCATAGAATTCTGCTTAGCCCCTTTTTAAATTTAGCTATTTGAGGGCAAGAAGGTACCTGTGTGTTGTTAGTTAGCGTAACATTTATGTTACTGGTATCTTCTGTTGTCTTACTAACTAGTTTAAATGAGCATCCGGAGTGAGCCCCAAGACTCCTATGCCCTCACAAGACAATGAGACCCTACTACTAGTGGACCCTACTGGAGAATCTTGTACAGATACACATGGATCCTCCTTCGTAAAAAAAATTGTAAACATGAATATTAGTATTATTACTAATAGTCGCAGTGTTAATAATAGAACTAAACATAGACATACTACTTATGTCTGAGTGAATATTATATGCTAATAGCCGAGCTATTTTGTGTCTACAACTAATAGGTAGATACACATTACCCCGTGTCGACCTAAGTTTATCAACAAAACTGTTGACATCAAGATACACAAGTTTGTCACTATAGTGACCTACTAAGAAATCTACATGTGAATATAATTGTTTGACAATTTTTCAAAATATTGGAAAGCACACAATATTATTTTACGACAATTCAACTTTAACAACTCATTTACACTGTCTGTGATGTCTTCTTTTTTAATTTTTAAACTATTTCCTATAAATATAGTTATGTCGGTATTACTATTATAAACATTTCTAATTACTGATGCCATTATCTGTTTGTATGTTGCCCCTGGCATACAATGATTTTGATTGGGAAAACTCAGGTTATTACTATCTAATTTACCTACCTCTTCCTATGCTATCTAAGAACATTACTGAACAAGAAAAATTATGACTATCATATATCTCAGGGTGTACCACTTGTAAATAATCTTGTGTAATATTAACTATTTCTTGGTTGAGTACACAGTCCTGAGATAAATTCTCAGCCTGGGATGGGTCCTCCATTACCTCAGGCAAAACAGTATCATGGTTGTTAACTGACTGACAGCTGCATTGACACATTACCAACTCATTTGCTGCAAGAATGTGTTCCCTAATTTGGTTCTGAGAACTCACACACCTACTGGAAAGGGAACTAAGTGAGTCCTGAAGTACCTGTATTTCAGCCTGCAAATGCTGAGTATCAATTTCATAAATTTTAATACTGTCTTCTAATTTTATTTGATAATTATTTAACTTATTAACTAAATCAACACGCTGTTTCCTCAGTGGAATATATTTGGAAAAGTGTTTATGTTGTTTCCTAAATTGATTACATTTTTTTATAATAATTATTCTATTCAGTTTAGCATATTTTTTATTTTCTTATTGCTAACTGTATAATTATATTTTAGTAGGGAATCTTCAGTCAGATCAATAGTTATTACGGAAGGGGAGATAAAATTACTATTTAATAATTCATTATATAAGATGTTAGCTTCTTTTACCTGAGAACATTCTTTTTCTTTCTGTAACTTTAATATACAATTATTGGCATGAATTAACTCATCTTCTAGGTCCCTAATTTTTTTTAAAGCTTCTTCATATAAGTTACTACAATTATTGAAACCATCCGTGACCACCTTCAGTTGATCCCGTTCTCCATCTCCTTTTGGTCGCAGCGTGATGTTATATAAGCTTCCTCGATAAATGGGCTATCGAACACTTAAATAATTTTTCAATACACTTCCTCGAAAGCTGGCTCTTATCGCACTACGATTAGGTTTAACATGCTATGGATTTCACCCTCGTGGTTTTCATCTTATATTTCCCCACTATAGTGCGGAAATAACAATTCCACAGCCAGGTGGTGAGGCGGCTCGCCCCACAGTCATTTTTATTTTTCATTTTTTTTCCATTCCATTGAATCAATTTGGACTTTGAACAAATTTGGACTAAAAACTAAAACCAAAAAAACTAAAAGTGTATTGAAAAACGTCGTTTCATACACGTGGGCATTTGCAACTGCTGTTCTCGGCGCCATAACACCCTCGCCTGCCGTTCGTGTTCGTATTTCGCCTCGGCCGCAATAACAAACTTTACTCACTTATTTCAAAATGTACTATTTCAATACATGTGCTCGAAAAACTGGCTCTTATCGTACTACGATTAGGTTCAACATGCAATGTATTTCACACTCGTGGATTTTTTTCATTTAACACACACGAGGGTTTTATTTTTCCTGATTTTGCCACAGATAACATTAAACAGCTGTTCAATTCCCTAGAGTCGGCGGTGATTGCTTTTTTTCACAGCAAAGAGGCGCATGTTTTTAAGGCCTTCATATTTAATGAAAATTAAAAATGTGTTTATGAACAGAATATCGTAAATAAACATTTTATTTATAAATTATTTGCTTTTATCAACAAATTACCATTTATTTATGTTCTAAATTAAAAAGTAAGTAATTGAATTTTCTATTTTTCATATTAGGCTGTTTAGCGGCTTCATACCTTTGCTCCTTCAACCTGGCGAAAGCAAAGCGCGGAAAAAAAAGCAAACTATTTAATTTTCTAATAGTTCATGACAAAAATACTTACTTTTCGTTTTATTATTAGGTATATTTCTTCGAAAGTGTATTGAAAAAAACTTTTTTGCAAAAAAAAAACCGACTTCCAAAAAAAAACACTAAAAAAGTTGAAAATAACTTTACTATCGGAAGTTGGTGACTATTGTTTGTTTCATTGACTTTTTTGCCACCGACTTCCGAAAGTAAAGTTATTTTCAACTTTTTTAGTGTTTTTTTTTGGAAGTCGGTTTTTTTTTGCAAAAAAGTTTTTATTTTACCCTTTTTAGTTATCGTATCACACACAAATCCTTGTCAAGTATCAATTTCGCAATTTCTTTTACTTGGATGAAATTTTTTACCGCTATTTTGATTTCAAAACCAAACTGCTGTACCGATTTTGATGAAATTTCTATGGGACCAATCGGGAAGTAGATCCATTCAGATAAAAGAAGAATTTTTCAAATCGGTCCATAAATGACGGAGATATGAGGTAACAAACACAAAAAAAAAAACATACAACCGAATTGAGAACCTCCTCCTTTTTTTGAAGTCGGTTAAAAACGTCGTTTGATACGCATGGGCTTTTGTTACTGCAGTTCTCAGCTCTTTAACACCCTCGCCTGCGGCTCGTGTGTAAATTCCGTCTCGGCCGCAATAACAAAGTTTTCCCACTTATATCAAAATGTACTATTTCAATTCAAACCAGTAATTTCTGAGATTAACGCGTTGAACCAAACAAACACTCTTCGGCTTTATGATATTAGATAAATTAAAACCCTACGTACGTACATACCTAACGTTTTATAATAATTTCACGCAGACGAAGGTCGCGGGCAACAACTAGTCACAAATAAGTATCACAGTGCCCAATGCGCGCTGGCGCCCCGCGCCCCGCGCCCCGCGCCCCGCGCCACCGTACCTCGCTTTTGGACAATAAAGGTCGGTAAGCAATATAAAAGCGCAGCGAGCTGGTACTAAATGCTTCATTCCATTACCTCCAGTATTTAGTATTTAGCCACCCAACACACAGCGCGAAAGCGGAAGATAAACAGGATTATCTTTTTGCTTCGGCGCTTCATATGAAAACAATCGTAATGAAATTGTGTCTATATGTTTATTTTTGCCGGAATTTAATCATTTATGGCAGTGGGCTGGTGGAGAGAGTCTGTGTCGCTTCAGGAAGTGGGCACGGGTGATAGCCGGTTGTGCTTCTCTCATCTCGTAATCCGTTTTGACTATCTAATTAATCCTGGTTTAGAGCGATTATGGGCGTTATTACGGAGCAGCCGTGCGTGGCTCGCTCGCTAATAATAGCACGATACTTAGCGAGCTGAGGGAGTTGAGCGGAGCCGCTCTGTGCGCGGAGCCCGACAACTCTTCTGCTCTAACACGCGTGTGCTCACATACATATTTTTAACCGACTTCTAAAAAAGAAGGTGGTTATGACCACCAGCACCTTTGTTTTCAACGTTGACATTCCGTGTTACAAAGTCTTCAAATCGTTAGGTATTCAAAGGGTTACCTATCATAAGTTGGAAAAATATTTGTCTGAATTTCATTTCACCTAAAACTTTTCAACTATTTTCGTTTCAAAATGCTACCAAGTAACCGGCTATATGAGTATATTTGTGACCAAATAATATTCCGTATAATGTTGTTTCGGTGTGGTGAAAATATGGCAACTGAAAAAGTTCAAAAGAGGCTTCGGCCAACAGCAAAAAGTTATTTTGTAAATTGGCGAAATATAGTTCGGTAAAATAATACCTATAACACATGATGCTTCGATGATCTAATAACATGTCAAATAATGCATATAGCAAAGAGACGTCGATCAATAGTTTTCGGTAAAATGAAATTCGAACAAAATTAAATCGGAAACGTGATCGGTTCCCTATTCAAAGCTATATCTGGAGTCGTGAGTCGGATGTACCAACTGAAATTAACTTGAAAATAAATGTAGAATGTGTGTCAAAGGTGTAGATGAGTGAGAGAGAGAGAAATAAATATGGAGATACATGTGAAAAACGATGTACAACGAAAGATATGTTTTTTTCTAAGATTTTTCAAGTTTCATCCGCGTCCAATGTCTGGACTTTATAAGAGATTAATACAAACTCAGAGGTTACTGAACCTCTGAGTTTGTTTACGCCTGTTTCTTCTCAGAGTATTCAGGTACGAAACACCGGCCTCATCTAATAAAAACATAATTATATGATGTAAAAGTGTTTTTTTTTAAACCAATTTACAAAAATCATCTGCCTAGCCTTTTCCTAACTATGTTGTGGTCGACTCGGCTGCCAGTCTAACCGATGCAGTTGAATACCAGTATTTTACATGGAGCGACTGCCCATCTGACCTCCACAACCCAGTTAGTACTGGGTAATACGATACCCCTTGGTAAGACTGATTGTCGGACTTTCGTTGACTAACTGTAACGACTGTCAAAGATCTACAATCGACAGCCGGTACCAACGGCTTAACGTGCTTTTCGAGGCACGGCACCTATTTACAGAAATAAATATGAGAAATAAATAAATATTTCTAAAAAATAAATGTTTTAGAAAGGAACTTGCAGATGTCGATGGGTAAGGTGATACCTAAATGAAAATCAAGATGTCGGGTTTGAAAATTTTCATATTATGTTCAAAATGAGTAGAATACGGAATGTCGACGCACAAAATACCGATAAATGCTAATACGATGCTACAAAATTGCGATGCACGTTACTGCGAAAGACCGTTTCTGCGAAGTCACTGCACTTCGATGCACTTCTATTAGACTTCGATATACCTACTCGTCTTTCGTTAACATCAGTACTTAGCTATCTACATTTATTTTATTTATTTATTTTTATTATATTGCCTATCACTTATCAGAACGAAAATATACGGTTTGTACAGTACATAATAGACAATTATAAAATAAGTGGAATTAATCAACATGACAAAAATACAAAGTTATATTTATATATAACAAAAATGTTAACAAAAACATATAATTTTGAACAAGTTTTAATATGCATGACGTTCCCAATCTGCATACAAAAAAATAATCGAATGTATCCAGTAGTTTTGTCACAGGACATTATTTTTCATTTTCAGCATTTTCTACATGATGTAGATTGTTAGGCTAGCACTGACAGGTTTACGACCCTCACGTCGGTATTTACACTAAACACATGTTGCCAACTCGCTACTTCAAAAACCTTTGGCAAATTCGTTATTTAAAATTTATTTTTAGATGTGAATTAGTGCAAATTATACCTAAGATTAGTAAACTAATCATATAAACGGTGTTCTATTTTTTTACAGTTTTATGTTTGTTCTATTTAGTTTGTTCAAAGAAAAATATTTTTAATTACGATGGATTTCTTTCATAGTTTAAAAATATTTCTATGAACTAGTATGACCAGTGTTTTCATTTATTATCCCACTGACGGCGCCACCCTGTATATGATGCGAGTCGTTTTCATAGTTTTCGGGGGCGCTCAAACTCAAACTCAAACTCAAAGCATTTATTTCAATTAGACCATTACAGGCACTTTTGAATGTCAAAACACAAAAAACAAACTAAGCTACAGTCCCAGTCACAGGGCATAATAACTTGTGAAAGTACTGTAGTTGCCCATTCGAAAGCGTAGATCTCTATGGAGAAGAATGGGCAAGAAACTCCATGGACACTCTTTTAAATCATTGTTGTTACAAAGTCTCGGTTACATCATTCATGTCGAGATTAAACATACATGTGAGAACGATGTAGAAAGACGTGCGAGTAAGAGCGTCCAGAATAAAAAGATAAAATTAACAATTCAAAAATACAATAATCCATGGCAGCTGCGAGATGACCAGTCACAACTGACAGCGCCCGTTCACGAACATGACGCATGGATCAGCCATCATTCAACTCAACCATTTTGGAGGGAACTAAACGACCCGACACACGCGCCACCATCAGCGAGACATTTGAGTGAGCATGACATTCTCTCAACCGCCAGGGCAAATTCGAGTCAGTAAAAGATGTAAATGGTAGCTTTATCGTACATAGAACTCACACATGTGCTATGCAATTATATAATACTAAGAGACTGAATCTATACAATGCAAAGATATGTTTACAATCTTCTGCAGCTTCCACAATAACTTCACAAAGTAATCAATTAGTTTGCCCCTATGGTTGTGGAGCAGGACCAGCATTGAGCCAAGCATTTTTATCATCAATGTAATCTCCCAACTTATAGTATGCTTGCCTACATAGTGTGCGTTTTATACAAGATTTAAACTTCGTCTCATTCAGTTGTAGAATGCGGGGAGGTATTTTATTGTAACATTTTAAACAGTACCCCATGAAAGATGAGTCTACTTTAGCTAGCCTGAAACCTGGCTGAACTAGTTGGTCCCTGGTTCTAGTATTATAGTGGTGTCTGTCGCCTCTTTTACTAAATAAATGCAGATTTTTTCTAACGTACATTATGTTTTCATAGATGTATTGGCAAGGTACTGTCATAATGTTAATTTCCTTAAACAGTTCTCTTAGAGAATCGCGCCTACGTAGATTATATATGGCTCTGATGGCTCTTTTCTGCAGAATAAATATAGACTCGATGTCTGCAGCCCGTCCCCATAGTAAAATACCGTATGACATAATACTATGAAAATAACTAAAATAGACTAGCCTCGCGGTATCTACATCAGTAAATTGACGGATTTTTCTAACAGCATATGCTGCTGAACTCAGCCGTCCTGCAAGAGATGTTAAATGAGGACCCCATTGTAGCCTTGAGTCGAGCGTGATCCCCAAGAAAACAGTTTCATCGACGAATTTTAGTTTCTCTTGATCCAATACTATGTCACAATCACTACTTTTGACATTTGGTAGAGTAAATTTTATGCACTTGGTTTTTTTCCCATTTAATACTAAATTATTCGCGGTAAACCAATTATGGACCTGCAGTAGGGCGCTATTTACGTCGTCAAGATTTGAGGCACGTCTGTTGATCTTAAATATTAAAGAAGTATCGTCAGCAAACAACACCATTTGTGGTTGGTTTTTAAATAAATGGGGTAGATCATTAATATAGACTAAAAAGAGGAAAGGACCTAATATCGAGCCTTGTGGTACACCCATCCTTACTTTTAAACCCATTGAATTGACACCATTTATTTGTACTTGCTGATGTCTATCGTTTAAATACGACTTCACTAAACTGAGCGCAAGTTGTCCTAAACCGTAATGCTCAAGTTTAAGGAGTAGGGTTTCGTGGCTCACGCAATCAAACGCTTTCGAGAGATCACAGAAGATTCCTATGGCATCTTGTGCCTCCTCCCACGCAGTGAATATGTGTTTTAATAAGGTGACACCGGCGTCAGTCGTACAACGTCCTTTGGTGAAACCATATTGTTTCTCATGTAAGATCTTATTGTTGTTAAAGTGGTTAAGCATCTGATTAAGCATTACCTTCTCAAACACCTTGCTAAAAACTGGCAATACGGATACGGGTCTATAGTTATTGGTGTCTTTACTGTCCCCGGATTTGAAAAGTGGTATTACCTTGCTGTATTTCATAAGGTCCGGGAAGACGCCTTGGTCCACACACAAATTAAATATTAAAGCCAAGTACGGTGCTATAGTCTCAATAATAGCTTGGCAAACTTTAATAGACATTCCCCATAGATCTTCTGTTAATTTGATTTTGATTTCCTTAAAGGCTTTAATGACAGCTATGGGGTTTATATGTTTAAATTGAAACTCAACCGGACAGGCTGAAACATTTGCTCTTAATAAATCAATAGAAAGCAAGGGTGAGGAATTTAAGGTTTCGGTAGTTTTAAGTGGGATACTGGTAAAGAAATCTACAAATTCTTGAGCAACTTCATTTTTAGAGCTTAGAACACCACGTGAGGTTTCTAATGTGATATCACTATTGGATTTTTTATTTCTATTAGTTTCACTATTGATAATTTTCCAAACCGTCTTTATTTTATTATCTGCGGATTTAATCTTGTTGCTAATGAATAAGGCTTTAGCAACCTTGCAAGTGTTTTTAAAAATTTTTGAGTATGTTGCAACATATTTATTAAAAGTTTCTGAATTAATGTAAGGCTTGAGGCCGTACAGCTCAAACAATCGCTCCCTACTTTTCCTAATACCCTTAGTTGCCCATTCACTGAACAAAAACTTTGGGTAAATAGATTTAGTTTTCATTTTTATTGTATTATTAAACTCCGTGTAAACTACCGAAAAGAATTCCTCATAAAATTGATTTACATTTTCAATAATATATCCCGGAATGCCTAAATTACCAATTAAGTTATTATTAAAATTATTCAAATTACTGGGTGTTATTTGTCTAGACTTTATCTGGATTTTTTGTAATGGTGTGTAGGACTCGAAAACAACGGTTTGACCACTGTGATCAGAAGGAAGGTAATTTACAATGGATTTATCTAAGTAGTCGCAACAACAAAAAACATTATCAATACATGTAGCAGTATTTTTAGTAATTCGGGTTGGTTCCGAGAACACGTTTAACAAATTGAATGATTTAAAAAGATGTAATAATCTACTGCTATTTGAATTTTTCTCTAAAATATTAACATTAAAGTCACCACAGATAACGAGTGATTTATTACTAGTAGCAAGTTTTGCTAAAGCATCCTCCATTACTGACTCAAATAAAGAGTAGTTCTGATAATTTGGGGGTCTGTAAACGCACACTATTACATGCTTATCTAGCTCAACACAAGACAGTTCAATATTATGCTCAACCGATAGATCAACAATATCATTACGAGACTTAAATTTAATACAATTTTTAACTAAGATTAATGAACCCCCACGCATCTTAGATTTCCGGTTAAAGCAACTGCCCACACTGTAATTTTCGTAATTAATGAGCATTTCAAAGTCTTTTAACCAATGTTCAGTGAAACAAACTATTTCAAACTTTGTTTTTTCTAAAAACAATTCAATTTCTAATTGCTTTGAAGCGAAGCCTTGAATGTTCTGGTGAAATAATTGCATGGAATTCTGCTTAGCCCCTTTTTTACATCTAACTTTTTGGGAGCAAGAAGGTACCTTTGTGTTGTTGGTTAAAGTAACATTACTGTTACTGGTATCTTCTGTTGTCTTACTAACTAGTTTAAATGAGCATCCGGAGTGAGCCCCAAGACTCCTATGCCATTACAAGACAATGAAACCTTAGTACTAGTGGACCCTACTTGAGAATCTTCTGTAGTTACACATGGATCCTCGTTCGTAAAATAATTGTAAAAATGAATATTAGTATTCTTACTAATAGTCGCAGTGTTAATAATAGAACTAAACATAGACATACTATTTATGTCTGAGTGAATATTAAAAACTAATAGCCGAGCTATTTTGTGTCTACAACTAATAGGTAGATACACATTACCCCGTGTCGACTTAAGATTACCTACAAAACTGTTGATATCAAGATATATAAGTTTGTCACTATAGTGACCTACTAAGAAATGAACATGCTCATTCAGCATGTGAATATAATTGTTTTTCTTGCCTGACAATTTTTCTAAGTATGGGAAAGCACACAATATTATTTTACGACAATTCAACTTTAACAATTCAGTTACACTGTCTGTGATGTCTTCTTTTTTAATTTTTGAACTATTTCCAATAAATATAGTGATGTCTGTATTAATATTATAAACATTTCTAGTTACTGATGCCATTATCTGTTTGTATGTTGCCCCTGGCATACAATGATTTTGATTGGGAAAACTCAGGTTATTACTAACTAATTTACCTACACTTCTTCCTATACTATCTGAGAACATTACTGAACAAGAACAATTATGACTATCATATATCTCAGGCTGTACCACTTGTAAATAATCTTGATTGAGTACACAGTCCTGAGATAAATTCTCAGCCTGGGACGGGTCCTCCATTACCTCAGGCTGGACAGTATCTTGGTTGGTAACTGACTGACAACTACATTGACACATTACCAACTCATTTGCTGCAAGAATATGTTCCCTAATTTGGTTCTGAGAACTCACATACCTACTGGAAAGGGAACTAAGTGAGTCCTGAAGTACCTGTATTTCAGCCTGTAAATGCCGAGTATCAATTTCATAAATTTTTATACTGTCTTCTAATTTTATTTGGTAATTATTTAACTTATTAACTAAATCAACACGCTCTTTCCTCAGTGAAATATTTTTGGAAAATTGCTTATGTTGTTTCCTAAATTGATAACATTTTTTAATTATTCTATTCAGTTTAGCATATTTTTTAATTTTCTTGTTGCTAACTGTATAATTCTGTTTTAATAAGGAATCTTCAGTCAGATCAATGGTTATTAAGGAAGGGGGGTTACAATTACTATTTAATAATTCATTATATAAGATGTTAGTTTCTTTAACCTGAGTATGTTGTTTTTCTTTCTGTAACTTTGATATACAATTATTGGCATGAATTAATTCATCTTCTAGGTCCCTAATTTTATTTAAAGCCTCCTCGTACGCTTATTTATTTATTTATTTACATCGGACAACATTAGTTCATTTTGTTAGAAGAATACCTTATAACTAGTGTTAGTAGTACAAAGAAAAGATAAAAACAAACAATAAGCAGGTGCAGGTAGCAAGGTGTCCGCGGCAGGATGTGCAGAAAACGATAATGCCAGGAGTAGGCTATCTGACCATTCTCCCTCATAGTGCCTCAGAATAGGGGTGTAAGGACTCTCCACCACTGTTTTCAGTGGTGTGGTGTGGTGTTTCTGTGTTGTTTTTGTGTTGTTGCTTATGCCGGTTAAAATGAAAATCCAAGATGGCGGATATGAAATTTTTTATCATTTTCGTCGGGTTCGGATCGGGTGGGCTGTTTGGATAAGGCTCAGAACTTTGTCGTAAATCAAAACAGCCACAACCCGAATTTCGCTTCGTGGTCTTTTTGTGTTTGCCAGAACCCGATTTGGTTGTTTTTAGGGTTCCGTACCTCAAAAGGAAAAAACGGAACCCTTATAAGATCACTTTGTTGTCCGTCCGTCCGTCCGTCCGTCCGTCCGTCCGTCCGTCCGTCCGTCCGTCCGTCCGTCCGTCTGTCAAGACCGTTTTTCTCAGGAACGCGTGGAGGTATCAAACTGAAATTTCTATATGATACTTAGTTCTACTGTCCCTGGAAGCTGTAGAAAAATCAACCTTCTAAGTCAACGCAATCAAAAGATACAGCCACTTAGGCCGCAAATTTCCGCAAATTTTCGAAACTCGCACGGGAATCAAAACCTACAGGGTACTTCCCGTGAACTTAGAATCTTGAAATTTTGTACGAAGTCACGTCTTATAGTACAGATATAGGAAAAATTACGAAAACCGTAAATTTTTAGTTTCGTCATATAAAAAAAAGTTATATACCCACAGGTTTGTACGGAACCCTCGGTGCGCGAGTCCAACTCGCACTTGACCGGTTTTTAAAAGAGCTTTCGGCCTTTGTGCCTAACATGTATAAAATCAGAGGTGTTTTAACGCTGTGACGTATTAGCGTCGTCAGTGCGTGCGAAACCGCGAGTGCGTTGTTTTGTTCGCGTTTCACAGAGCGCGGCGACCAAGCAACGCGGCGGCAACGTCCGCTTAGCTTCACTGTTACAGGTGCGAGCTGGAGAGAGAACCCCTGCTTCAACGCAGATACAAATCGGTGTTAAGTAAACAAGTACGTCGGCTGAGCACCGCCGATGTGTCTGTTGTTCCACACACTGCTAGGTTGTTCGTAATGTGTAGGTGATAATTTAAGAGGCGCGCGGGCGTGGGGGCGGGAGAGCGCGTGCGGCGCGCGATACGCGGCTCAGTCGCAACACAATGCTGACAGCGACATAACAATATGTTATCAAGGACTGCGCGCGTCACGGTTGTGACGCTGTGACCCTCGGGACTGGCGGGATTGACAAATCCAACGTCATAAACATGGAACGGTTTCATCTTGCCACCGTATCGCACAGAAATATGGCCGCAGTTTTTCAATCCTTATTTAAGTGAGTGAATATCTAGCGTACCTCCCCCCCACTCCCGCGACCCTGCCTCCTACATTCCCTCAGCACCCCCATACAATATATTCCCATTGGAAGCTCTCGATGTGTTCCCGTATATTCTTTTATCTGCATGTAATTTCAAATGTTGTGAACGCACTGTTTGCGCAAAAACCTGTAATTGGCTCTGTGTGACATATACAATTGTTATCTCTCTGTTATAGCTGTTGATTCTCCTATTAATAAAATAAATAAATAAAAACTTAGGATGATGAATGCGAGTGGCTGCTGCGCGCTGCGGTCCGCGCTCGAGCATCTCCACAACTTGTCTAATGAATTCTTATAGCCACAGCGCAGCTGTCTACTCTGGGAGGGCACGTCACTGTATACCGTTTGTGCTGGGATCGCTTACCGATGCGTCATCGTGCCGGACGCTACCGGATGCGACCGAGTGCTGGCAGCTCGCGTATTGTAGCTTATCTCTATGATATCAGACGCTGGGTTAAATCAGTTTGATTTTATATTCGAGCTTTATGTTTGACCCTGACTGACTCTGTCAAATTATGTATAATGTATATGAGTTCAGTCCACGCGACGCAAACCTTTTAAACGTGAAGCCACTGTCGGTTCTTTGCAGAGCTGATCATTAAGAGTTATTTTCTCAGTATATTAGCAGTAATAACTAATAAGGCATTGTCATTGTTAGACCGTAGCCGACTGCCGAGCGCGGCGGGCTGCGAGCGCCAACTCTTTATTTAGTTACTTCTCTCGTAAAGACGGACAGAGGAAATTACCTTACCCCGGCCTATTAGCGTCGCAGCTGCCTCGTGCAGGTGACAAAAGATATCTTTTGCTCAAACAAATGTTTTTAATAAAACATACTTAAACGAACGCTTACTTAGTAAGCGTTTGTTTCTAATTTCGAATTCAATTTCCTCGTTCTCGGAAGAGTCTGCAGAAAGTAGGTTGGCCGTGTGAGCGAGCGCCTTATCAGTGAGTTAACTCTTGGAAACAAGGGGTTGATTGACGCAATCAGCGGCTGTCGATCGGCGCGCGAGTGGCGCGCGAGTGGCGCGCGGTGCTGTGGCTCGGGCGCGCGGGCGGCGCGTGCTGGCGCGTGCTGGCGGCACGCGACCCTCGCCCTCCAGCCACTTGCTCTGGTTTGCTAACATTTGTTGGTTTTTAATACGAACGTAAACCAGCATTACCTTAAAAACAATGCTTTATTCTTCCTCAAATAAACACACCACTTAGTTAAATGTTGTTTTTATTACAACATGAAGCGAATGTTAATTTGTTTGTCACTTAGTGAATTAAAATAAACGAGCTGCGTAATAAAGTAACAACAACGTAACCGGGCGGGCGGCGCAGGCTGGCCAGTGGCCAGTGGGCAGTGGCTAGTGGCCAGTGGGCATGACCGCCGACGTCTTTGTTCCGAATTCGTGAATCAACCGTCCATACATATACTATTATTATTATAATATTTACTTACAGGAAAGACACGAGTAAGCGCTATTTAGAGAAACTAAAAAAATAAAGTACAAATTGGAACATTTTTCTTCTTCTAAAAAATAATTCGAAAAATGTCAACACTTATCGGTTTTATGTCAGAACGACCGAGCGGTCCAAGCGGGCAGTCACACGACCATCTGGCGGCGCGGCGCCGCACATCGGATCACAAATGGCGTTTCCAAGACTTGGCGATATGTCGTTTTTTGGGCTCGAAATAGCTCCTGTTAAAAAGATAATGTGCACTCACTGTCTTTAAAAATAGCATCATAAATCTTTGATTCTCTAAAATCGAATTGATCTATTGTAAATTAGCACTTTTAAAAATAAATTATGTATTTTTTATGTTTATATTAATTATAAGTTGATCTACGGATAATAAATGATCTGCATTCAAGGTTACATGATATTTATTATGTTAAAACATGCTCACTTAATATTTGCTATACAAAAATAATATTTGATCATCTTTTTTAGTTATTGTTCTTTTTTTGATAATTGATGGTTTTTGTATCAAGTATAACTTTGATTTTGATTTCCTAATAATTACCCTTAACACATAGGAAAATAGATAATACAGGAAGCGAGAGCTCGGGACTTGGGGCTCCCCGACTCGTTGAAGTTGGGCTACTTTACACCCTCAGACAGAAATAGGAGCCATAGGGTTACGTCGACTATGCCTTATTATTAAAGAAGGATCCTTTATTGTATTGAGTGCTCATTTCTCTTAGTTTTGCGACCCAACAACTAAATATCAGACGTAATTTCTACATCCCAATATAAATTAAACTGCGTATACCTCATGACGTTCCCAGTCTGCATACAAAAATTCAGTCGAATATATCCAGTAGTTTAATCACAGGACATTATTTTTCATATTCAGAATTTTCTACATGAAGTAGATTAGTAAGCTAGCACCGACAGGTTAATGACCCCCGCATCGGTATACGACGGTATATGTTGTCAACTCGCTATTTCAAAAACCTTTGTTAAATACGTTTCTTAATGTGTTATTTCTAGATGCGAATTAGTGCAAATTATACGAGTACCTAAGATTAGTAAACCAATATTTATAAATGGTGTGGTATTTTTCGCTAGTAAATATTTAAATGTCTTTGGGTATTTTTAACAAGTTATATGCCATTTAGTTTTTTTGAAAAAATATTATTTTTTAATTTCGATTTTAGGATGTATTTGATAGTTTAAAAATATTCATATGAACTAGTTTTACCAGTGTTTTCATTTATTATCGTAATGTCGGCGCCATGTTGTATTACCTGCGTCAGGTACCATCTACTGTCATTGAATCCTTTGGGTTAACTTAGGTTAGAAGTAGATCAGTGGCCATTAACGCCAGATAAACTTTTTATTGTTTACGGTCAAAAATGCCTAACGCATACCACACCGGCCGGGAAGAGGGTTTGGTTGTGTGGGGCTTGCAGTCACTAAAAAACACCGTCGTGAGCCTACTGTCACCTTAGCGGGTGGGCCGCGAGAACTGCTACGCATGACGTTCGCGACCCATTCAGCGCAGCCCGCCTTCGGGCTCCAAACTCCTTTGGCGATGTCCGGGCTCACTGGAGCATCTAAACCGTTATCTACATGAACAATCTTTGACTGAATGCGAGCAAAACAAAATGTCTAAAGTTCTTACTACTGGAGTCTCCATCGGCGTACAGTTAAATGACTAGAAATTTCTTATCATCAATGAGTTATGTAGTTTTTAACACTTAAGTAAGTCCTGGAATCGGTGTTTTAGTCAATGTAAACAGAGAGCGGTGTTAAAATGGTCATTTTTATGGGTATAATGAAATTAAGACTGTATTTGTATGGTATTTTAATAAAAAGACATGAAAAAATTAAAATTAATAACTAATATCACCTCCCCTTGCAGCGATTACGGCATGCAATCGTCTTGGCATGATTTCCACCAGGCTTTTGATGGTTTCCTGTGGAATGTGTTCCCACTCAGCCGAGATCACACGTTTAAGCTCCCTGATGTTTTGTGAAAGTGGTGGGACAGATCGTACTCGCCTTTTTAGGAGGTCCCAGACGTGCTCAATGGGGTTAAATATCGGTCGGGGCTCCGCGCTGGCCAATCCAAACGACGAATACCGACCTCTTGCATATAAGCCCGAGCATTATCGTCCATGTAAATGGTATCTTCCCCAATTAAAGTCAGTGCGGGTTGTGCATGTTGACAAAGGATTTCTGTTATGTATCTTTGCGCATTTAGTGAGCCATTTTCAATGAATACTATCTCGGTACGATAGCTGGAAGTTAAGTCCGCCCAAAACATAACGTACCCTCCACCATACCATAAGGGCTAATTTCTTCAAAACACCTACTTCCACTTCTTACCTAGCGTCCAAGATAGGCAATTTCTAGCGAACCTCAATCGAGCCATCCGGTGCCCATGGAGAAACTTGGGGGCCCTGCAGCGTGCAAACCTGCGAGCCAACATGTACCATCGAACGCCCTACGTTCCCTCTCAATATCCACTTGGTCGCTAAGGTCATCGGTTACATAATGCCCCAAGTACTTGAACTGGTACACTCGCAACATGTCATTCCCATTTAGTTTAATCAAATCAAATCAAATCAAATTCATTTATTGCAAATATGGGTAAGTAATACAGGTGGATTTTTGAAAAAGAGGAAAATTGTTAGTGTCAACATATTCTGCACTAGGCATGCAACATTTAGTTCGGAACTTGGTTAGTCCCTTAAATAAGAAAAAAATAATAATTAAATACATTCCAGTTCAAAATTACGTTAATTAATAATTGCGAATTAAAGTATATAATGTCAAAGTAATAATGTCAAATTATATAATGTCAAATTAATAATTTCAAAGTAAATTCATTATGCTAAAATGTTAAGAATTAGTAAATAGCACCGCAATTTATGTCAAACTTTAATAATTAAAATTAAGTTTGATAATAATAAACAATTATAAACAATTAATGATTACAATTAACATTATTATAGTTTGTCACACAAATATTCATTAACACTATAATAAGATTTTTCCAATAACATTTTTTTAACATTACATTTAAATATGTCCACATTTTTTGATTCTATAATACATTTTGGTAAATGGTTATAAAGTCGAGGTGCCATCCAAAAAATGCTATTGCTAAACAAAGTAGTTCTACTGCTGTCAGGGAAATATATATTTTTATTATTGCGTTGACTTCTATAATTTTTGAAAAAAACCAAGTTGCGTTTTACAAACATTACGACTTCCAATATAATTATATAAACATGGTAGTGTTAATATTTTTAAGCTTTGGAAAAAGGGCTTACAACTATTTGTTTGTTTTAAACTACATATTGCTCGGATACATCTCTTTTGCATTTTAAATACAGCTTCTTTTTCTGTAGAATTGCCCCAAAACATAATGCCATATCTCAACAAAGACCCTACGTAACCATGGTAAGATGCTAAGACCGCACTGGTACTGACTATTTTTACAAGCATATATAGTGCATAGGACTGCTGACTTAATTTAAGACACAAGCTTTCCAAATGTGACTTCCAGTTTAAGTTATAGTCTATTTGTAAGCCTAAAAATTTTGTTATATTGATTTGCTCAATCTTCTGTCCTTGGAAATAAACATCGACGTTTGTTTGTTTGCAATTTCTATTTTTAAAAGTCATAATTTTAGTTTTGGTTAAGTTTATTTTTAATTTATTATGTCAGCCATTCTATAATAATTCGTAATGCATTTTCTACTTCTTCTTTTAGCTTAGACAGTTCTTTACTAGAAAAAACAACAGTGGCATCATCAGCAAACAAAACAGTCGGATGGTTCGTAATGCGCGGCAGGTCATTCACATAAATTATAAATAAAAGTGGTCCTAAAACACTGCCTTGCGGTACCCCAATTTTTACTTCTCTGTATTTTGATGAGTATGTTATTTCTCTTTTAGTCTTAGCACAAATCCTTGTGATCTGAGTCGATTGTCTCCTGTTACTTAAGTAGGACTTTACTAGATCATAAGCACTGCCTCTAACACCATAAGCATACAATTTCGATAACAGTATATTGTGATCTACATTATCAAACGCTTTGGTAAGGTCCATATATAATGCACAAACATGATTCTTGTTATTTAAATTACGCATTACTTCATTTAAAAAATTATAGAGTGCCATATTAATCGATTTATTTTTCCTAAACCCCGATTGTTCATCTGCAAACAAGTTATTATTATCGAAGTAATTGTAAATATTATCATGTATTGCTTTTTGAAATACTTTTGAAAACACTGGTATAAGAGCTATAGGGCGATAACAATTTACGGACAGTCTATCTCCCTTCTTGAAATGTGGTTTGATTATTGTTACCTTTAATTTATCAGGAAATATACCATGAGTAAAACATAAATTTATAATATGACTAAGAACAGGACTAATTATCAAGGCTACATGTTTTAATATACTTGTACAAATATCATCATATCCAGTGCTTTTGGTATTCTTAAGATTCAATATCAATTTAAGTACATCACCGGGAAGTATTGGATACATATACATAGAATTAAGCTGAGTATCAAGACTGCTTGGCATACTGTGTTGCAGCTCTGGATTTATATTGTCAATAAAAAAGTCATTAAAAGAGTTAGCAATAGATGATGCATCATTTATTAATTTACCATTAACAGTTAAATTGTGTATTCCGCTATTTGGTATATTGCATTTAGAGTCATTTATTATGTCCCAGGTAGCTTTGCATTTATTGCGAGCTGTGTGTATGTAGTGGTTGTTTTGTGCTTTTTTTGTTGACTTGATAATGCGATTGAGTCTAGTTGAAAGAACCTTAAATTTTGATTTATCGCTATGGCTTTTAGTAATTCGATATTGCCATAGTAGTTGCCGCTTTCGTTTACAGCATGCTCGGATTCCTTTAGTCATCCAATTCAGACGTCTTCTAGTGTCAATTTTAATATTAATTAGTGGGAAACATAAATAATAAAATAATTTAAAAATGTCATAAAAATTGTTAAACGCATCATTGGGGTCATCATTTGCGAATACATCATGGAATGATAAAGAACTAATGCATTCTTTGAATTTTTCAATGTTGTCTTGACTATAGTCGCGTCTCTTAATAAACCAATATTTGCAAGTACACGTTGCTTTAACAAGGCAGGTGAGCAATTGCGCTGTGTGGTCAGATAGTGCTAGCTCAAGAAGTTCACCTTTACAACCTCGAAAATTAACCATAAAATTGTCCAGACATGTTCCACTAACTATTCGTGTAGGTTCTTTAAAAATAAAATTAAAATTAAAACTCTTAAATACTCTAGCAAATTCCATAGATGATGCATTTTTTATCAATGTATTAATGTTAAAATCCCCACATAAGATAATTTTGCCTTTGGTTGCGCACAGGACTCCAAGCAATTGACTCAACTGTTCCATGAAAAATATAATGTTTTCCCGATTTGAATTTGGCGATCTATAGACGCATAACACTCGCAGATTGTGGTCCATTAGTTCTACCCCAGCACATTCCATTATACTTTCCTTGCAATACTTTTTAAGTCCATCCAATGGTTTAAATTTAAGGCTATTTCGGACTAAAACACATGCACCACCACGACGAGTACTACGCGAATACAGAGACCCAAGTACATATTCACTTATTTTACTCCGCACGCTTGGAGCCCACGGCAGAAGAAAGTCCCGCGGGCGTCCGGTGATAATGCCGGGGCCGTAACAGTGGTACTGTTACTTCTTATTGTTACTCTAAACTGTAATGTTGCCATCGATGGCACATAAATTATTCAAACTATTTACATTTCGGAATTAAACAAATAATACTATTTTTAGGTACCTATATTAAAATAACAACAATATTTTTTTGTATTCCTGGTGTAGGAACCTGATTTGGTCGACCAATGCGATGTTCATCTTCTAGCAGCTTAAATGGCCTCGTTTAAACTCCGCCACCCAATATTTTAATGTTGTAAATGAAGTGGCAGAGTCCTCCAGAGTAGAATCTAACTCGGCTTTGATATTTATCGGACTGAAGTTTTTCAAATGAAACTTTTGTATCACGTAGCGGTGACCAATATTCTCCATGTTCAAAAATTCATCCATATTGAGCAAGCTGAGGGATTTGCTCTAGAAATCAAGTCCCTAAGACCAACGCTGCCTTAAGTTCTGTGCAGTTAACCTAACAAAAGTACTAGGCTAGCAAGTATTGCAGTTGGTATTTTATTCATAAGGTTATTAAGTGTTAATATTAAAGAGTAAGTACCTACTCAGATATGCAAGCCTAGTAATTTGTGGTGGGTTATCGATGTATTAATTAAAAATACGGTATCACCGGATGATCAAATTACTTTATTAAATTGAAAGCACAGCCGTATTTCGTTTTTAATGTGACTGTACCCTATGACAGCCATGGCGAAATGAAACAAAAGACGTTGCATCAAAACTACAAAAAAATGGGAGCCGACGCTGTCGACGACGTAGCGGGAATAATTCGGCCGCACCCGAGGCACGCACGTACTCGTACATCAAACAGTTTTTCAGGCGCACAATAACAGCTTAACTGATCGGTACGAAGTGCTCATAATTTACCGGCTATTGTGTGCAGTGCGCAGTGTGCAGAGCAGATCGAAGCGTTGTCGGTGGCCGGATGGATAAACGTGAACACAAAGGCGATTAGAGCTAGTTAGCGAGCACAATGGAAGAATGGCGATTGGCGGGCGCCGGACAGTGCTGCAGCGCTGGAGAGCGCGCGTGTGACGAGTCCGCAGCGCTGCAGCGCCGCAGCGGAGTAGAGCGCCCTTATCTGTGTGATGAAAGTTTCCAATTAAAAAGTTAATGCGGTGTTCTCCTCGACTATTTTATTATTAACTTGAGCTAACTTAAATAGCTTTGGGGCGAGTTGCGGTCGCACTCAATAAACATCCGAGTGCACTCCACGCTAACTGGTTACCCAGTGGCGAGTAGCGTCAACGTGGAACCACTACAGCAGCTGCCGCACGCATGACTCTGACCTAACTCTGCACTAAGTACTATTTGTCTGTTCGCAACCAGTTGAAAACTTAAATGAGGTGTTTGTTGACAGTCTACTGGCCGCGTGTGTGTTTATGACCGCGTCGAGTAGTGCGGGGCGGGTGGAGGGGGGGGGGGCGTTCACGACACGGACGTCTGGCGAGTTGTGTGGCTGCATCGCTGTATAATACATTGCAGGAATCAAGCGTGCTCTGTGTAACGCCATCGCGAACATGAACTACTTGTGCGACGCTGTTCCTGACGTTCCTGTGCAAAGTGACAGAACAGTTAAGAGAGCCCCGTGGCGTAGCCGGGCCAGGCTCGTAAATAGAATATTAAAGTAACTTAACGAGCGGCGGCCGGCGTGCCCCGGGCGGGTTGCGCTATAATGTGTCAGACGATCACTAAACAACGAATGGCTTTACGCGTATAAATATCAATACAAAGCGGCTGTATGTTACCTTTGTATGCAGAAGTAGTTGTTCTGTGAGTGTTAGCGCAATTGACGCGCGTGATGATGCGCGCTCACTGCGGCCAGGCGGCCAGTGTCCGCTGTGTGTGGCCAATGATATATGTGGCGAGTGTTGTAGCTCCGATAGCTGCGCATGGTACTGCCGCTACCAGATCTATACTTGTTGTTAACGCAATACCCTTTTTAGTTATGGTATTTCACTCAAATCCTTGTCAGATATCAACTTTATATTGTAACTAGAAGTTATGAGAACATCCTCCACATATACGAAGAAGAAAAATGAATTTTATACAGGATAACTCATAAAATACTTAAGCAATGTCAATAACCACACAGAGCACAGCGCAAACTTATTCTACCAAATGAAAAAAGAATCACTCAAATCGGATCAGTAATCACGGAGCAATTGGTGAACAATCTAAAACAAGATGCTCGTGGAATAGGTAAGGTTTAAAAACTATCTACATCAAGTTGTCCTTATTATAAAAGCATATTACAAAATTATGACACAAATATGTATCATGGTATGGTCTCTAACTATTCTCAATCGTTATTTTTCTTTTCTTTTTAGGCACATGTTTTACAATAGTTTTCAAATTATTTATACACCGTTTGTTCAGTATAGTTACAGCACTGATGACAACATTTATGTACGAGTAATTCGTATAATGTAGTCCTTTTACAATATGTTATTTTCTTTGTATAGATTGTTAACTTTTGTATTTTTTTTATCTTGTTCTATGTTTGTTTTACAATAATAAATCTAATAATGCTAAATACAATACTCAGATGAATTCACTTAAAATTGATGAAGTAACGCAAACTAAATTTTTAGGCGTAAATTTAGATCAAGACATAAACTGTAAAACACATATTGATACCGTCTCCAAAAGAATAAATAAGTTTGTGCACTCAAAAAAATTAAATATAAATAATTATATAAATAAATAAAAAATAATGATCACTAAAATTACATCTCCAAAAATTTTATAACTTGTGATCCTACTTAAAGCAATAAAATCCAAATTATGATTGTTTAATCCAAAAATAGATAATGACCACAAAAAAAAATTACAGTATTAAACTACTGTAATTTTTTTTTGTAATACAAAACATGTTCTTATCCTATAAATAAAAGTAGATTATTCCAGATAAATAGTTACATACCTAAAAATAGTAAATAAACCCCTAAAGTTTGACACTATGATATTGTAAAATCATTAATAAAGTGTGAGCTTTTTGTGACTTTAATTATTAACCATCTAACCTTTGATTATATAATGTCTAGATGGAGCGTCAAGTGCGCGCAAACGTGTCAAAAAGTGTCAACCAACTATTGGTTCACAAGTGCTTGCCCGCCAATCAGTGCAGATCGTGTCATACACCTAAAACTTATCTTATGTAATAAGTCTATTTTTTAATGTGATTTATGAGAGAATTGTAGTAGCTGGTATCATTATTTACGCACACAAAGACATAGACGCATAGTGTAAAACGACGCCTGCACGCACACATACTTGAAAATGTTGACTCGTTTTCTTTGATACGATTGTAGGGCGACGCTCTATCTAGACATTATATAATCAAAGCATCTAACTAAATAACTTTTTTCTATTTCGCATTTTTTCAATAAGGGAAACAAATAAACAACTCCTATAATGAAAATAATCCTTTCATTAAAATTTAAACAAACTAACAAAACCAGACTCGTTGTAACTAACATTTTTTATGTTAATCATTTAAAAATCTTTTAAATTCTCTAAGAATCAAACACAGTTTTAAGCTTTCAGGTGACACTGTAAGTTTTTGCCATTTGCTAACGGAACCCTAAAAACCAATTTAAACACTCCTGTGAAATAAATAAATAAAGTGAAATCATTAATCCGGTCTCAACTAGAATAATTATGCTGTGTCGGTGTGGAGTCCCTATTATAATAAATATACTGACTGTATCGAGCGTATACAACGTGAATTCTTGAAAACGATGCATTACCGTTGTACCAGAAGTCGTATTTACCACTCATAGCGACTTGCTGAAATTGTATAACTTGATCTCTGAAGTCTAGACGTACGTACCTTGGTGTAGTTTGTACCTACGTCATATTCATTTATGCTTCACGATATTGTTTAGGTGTGCATTTCTCAAACTTTGCATTTAACCTTGACATTTTAATTCAGTAGCAATACATCCATCATGGGAATCACTCGTCTACTCATTTGTGTAACATAACATACCTTACAAGTCTACATAACATCTTCACTGTAGTGCATCATAGCCCAACACAGAGTTTAATAGGCTGTCAAGCACTCTCCAAATTAAAAACTCAAATAGAGCTGCTCGCTGATGGGCTTGTTAGGCATGAGACCATCACGCGAAGAAAGCTCCTGCTGTTCCATGGTGTTCCAAGCAAAGTAATGAAAAGCTGCAGGCTTGTTGTGGTCCACAACATTTTAACCAACAAACTTAAATTGTGTGAAGGGAGTAGAGACAGGAATGTTACCCATGTTCGCCATAGATTCGGATTCTCACAGCTGAAGTCCCGTCCCATAATAGTAAAGATCATATGAGTCCCACCTGCTTCCTAATGAGCTTGTTTTTTTGCAATTCAGTTTTTTTCCGCAGTCGGGTTTTTTAGTTTATTCTGTGTAATATGTGACTACGCAATAGTCACCCTTCGTGCATTGTAAAATGCAGGTGATATACCTGCATTTTACAATAGCACGAAGGGTGATTGCATTTCGTTTTTATTTTGTGTATAAAAGTGTGGGTAAAAAGTGTAAGTGCTACATCTGCCAACAAACTGCTTTACAGTTTCCCCAGTTGCCACACACATGTGGCGTAGCGAGCAGAGCCGGCGCCTCGCTGTGAGCTGACGGGTGCGACGACTTTACTATTGATGAAAGTTGCAGGGATTTTCCTAGATTTATGCTCCGCATTTAACACAATTGACCATCTGACTAAAATGAGACATTACGGAGTAAAAGGAAATGCTTTGCGACTGTTCTCTTCCTACTTAAAAATCAGACAGATGTACGTTGAAATTGACAAAAACGCAGAAAAATTATAAGAAAAGGTGTAAATCCAAAATTGAATCCATATCAACGGGTGTCTCAGAGGGACGTATTCTAGAACCTATTATTATTTATTAATGACTTGATTCTCTAAATACAATTTTACAGGACATTGAATGAGTAATTTTGACGGATGGTTCAAATGCCGTAGTGGCATCCAATGACGTAGTAGAGCTGACAGAAAGAGAAATGAAACGAAGAAATGCTACGTTACAAGCATTTCATGTGTGGTTCACGGCAAATACATTTTATATTAATAGTAAATAGACTCAAATAATGTTATTTCAAAACTACAGCTTGTAACAAATATAATTTAAACGTTGCCTTAAATGAAGTCGAAATTGAGCTCGTTTCCGAAGTAAAATTTTTAGGTATACATTGAACAACTGTTAAACTGGAAACCAGAATGAAAAGCAATTGATGCATCGGTGTCGTTTGCATGTTACGCTCTTAGAGCCCTGAGAAATGATATCAGCATAGAACTGCTAAAGATGGTATATTTTGCGCTAGTGGAGTCCAAAATTAGATATAGCATACTTTTTTGGGAAAATTGCTATGAACATAATAGCAGAAGAGCTTTCGTACTATAAAAACGTGCAATCGTCCATAATCCGCATCTCACAAAGGGAAAGTTGCCGACAACACTAGAATGGACTTGAAGAATAATGATTTTAATTTTACTTATGATTAGTAACCTAAGAATTGTTAAACACAGTCCACGACATCAGCCCGTAAAAATATTCAACAGGTTGCTTTTAGACACAAAAAGTGCTGTCTACAGTAGCGCTTCCTAAATAAAACTAAAAAAAAAATCTATTGAATAAGAATGTTATTTTATTGTAATTATTTTAAATTTTAAGGTGTTGACCATAATATTATTGTTTAATTTATTTGTGGAACTGCTATTGAAGAAATATTTAATGTAATTTATAAAATTCAAATGTAATTATCTTAATAAACACTGTTTTAAGCCTTCACGGTTTATAACTAAACTTTCACTATCACTTATGGGATATTTTCCGCGATTAATGTTTAAATTGAGCTCCCGATATTTCGACGCTGCCGCGCTGTCGCGAGCGCCATGAGCACGTGATCACTGGGGAATGCGGGTGGATGGTAAACATTTATTAGGCGCAGACAAATCTGTCTACCCACCCTCTTTCTTTGTCTTAATCGCGGAAGATATCCCGTAAGTGATACTGAAAGTTTAATTAGCTTATTGTATAATAATATACTGTAATTGTGATATTTTATGTGTAAATTCAGATACACATTACTTCTTTCCGAAGAATCATGGTAGGTGCTTCGTGTTCCAGATCGTTGAATGCTTTTTCTACTTCTTGTGCTAGGACTCTTCAATATTTTCTTTGCGAGTGGTGTGCATCGACCTCCTTCGTTTGAATCTTCAGACATCTGGTTTACCGACGCAGAATCTTCGTCTTCCCGACCAGGCGACCGTCGACGTTTATTTGTAGCAGAGCGTAGTTTCATCGTAGGTTTTTCCTTCGATACCACTTTTGAGTATAACGATAGGGAAAATAATAAGCAGGAACTCATTTATACTTTTATTCGGACAGAGTTTTTCCTTACAATTATTATAAACAAGTGAAAACACAAAATCATTGCTCCGGGCTTTTATATCAGTGGCTGGCTGGCGGCTACTTCTCCTTCCCGGCTCGGAATTTGGAGGGGTAAGGCTCATGTGGTGCGGAAGTGACGTTTTCGGGCTTGACAGCCGGCTTAACGGCTGGCTGACATCTAGCGTTACAATATCCATTTCTACGTATGTGTGAAAAATTCATTCAAACAACATAAAAAACGCAATGTATATTGTTAAATTGGAATGAATTGTCATTCCTAGTGTGTTACGCAATTAGGTTACTGCTCCGGCGAGTGGCTGGTTGAGCGTGTTCAATTAAAACGTGTTCAACTGGTAGCTGGCGTGCCGTCACACATCACTTGGGGCTTGTGAAGTGGCGTAGCGCGCAGCAGCGTAGCAGCTGTAGCTACGAGCTCTCGTAGCACGGCCGCGAAGCCTCTTGTAGAAGACAGTATTATGGGTTAAAGTATGAAATTGCCGATTTATACTGCAAAGTTAGTAGCAGAGAAAGATAGAGCAATAATGGTGAAGATCGATTCACGAGTCGGAGCTGCCAGTTTCGCCATCATTGTTAGAAGTTCGGTACAGTAAACATTTGCTGTTATCGGTTGACGAGACCTGAGAAAGCGGTAGTAAATAACACCAAGAAGAGACCACCAAACAGTTACCATTGCCTTTTTATTGGTAAGCTTTGCTTTAGGGCACTGTTGGCGGAACATGTGAATGACACAGACACAGATGAAATAGTAGTGCCAGCACTCGGGGTAAGTGGGAACCAGCATGCTGTAGGTGCTCAATGCTGAGTCCGTCATGCCCAGGGGATTTGCCTCTTGTCATCTTCTTCAATATGTGCCTGATCTCCTTTGCAAGAATTACAAAGCCTAAAAACCCTAATAAATTCAGTTCCAGATTGACTAAAAGTTCAACTAAAAATTTATTCTGATTGTATACAGGGCACCCAAACCTATAAAGAAGCAACAGTACAGCTTGGTGTTCCGACTGGTTCAGTTTATGGTCCGGTTGGCTATGCCATGCATGTCAATAGCGCCAGTAATGTGGTAAAGAAATGCCGGGGGTATATGTACGCGGACGACATGTGCCTTATGTACTCCTCTAAGAATATACAAGAGATCAGGCCTGTGCTGCAGGCTGACTTCGATAATATCACCCGGTGCGCGCATGATAATCATACTTAACCTAGATAAGACAAAAGTGATGCATCTGCACTCACCGCACAACCTGGTAGTGAATAATGTCAAGAGCATGGATATATGTAGGTATCGTGGGTCACACTTAAGCACGTAAAAAATGTCAATTGTGTTTGTCAACGGTTGGAGTATAATAGTAAATTTAAGTATCTGGGTCTGTGGGTGGACCGCAACATGAATTGGAAAACATAGGTTGACACGGTGTGTATAAAGCTTAGGGCAGTGTTGAGTAAGTTTTATATCCTAAAGGGGCCGTTGAGCAGGAAAACGCTGCGAGTCATTTATTTTGCGCTTGCCGAGTCATTGCTAACCTACGGATTAAATACGTATGGTCGTACATTTAAAACCTATCTTAACCCTTCGAGTGTCCTAAATATTCGTTTAAAAATCGCGCAAATGTCAAAGCATTTGTAGGTATATAAATTAGTTTGGATAGACCTTCGGATAAATTATGATTTCGTCATTATGCAGATATTATCACATTATAAATTTTATCTCCCTGGATTTTTTATGAGTTTACCTGTTTATTGGCATAAATATTTAAGGAATTAAAACTGACCTGGCCTCACAGTGACGTGATATGTTTTCATTTTGATAATTTTCGTCCGCATAACCTTGAAACTTCATCACAATTCATCGAATTGACACACATATTCACCAAAATAACACTTTATTAAGATAACACATATGTTAAGGCATTCATAATAGGTATAACTTATTTAACTTCCAAACATACTGTCCAGTGTAAAATCGCTGCAAATTCGTTTTATGAAATACCTTGTCAACACAAAAACAAAATTTAAATGTAAAGAAAATTATGAAGAACTTTTTGTTGTATGTAAGGTGCTTCCTATACATGAGAAGGTCAAGTACCTACCTGCTGGTTCTATAACAATTATATAACGATCAATTCAAAGTACATGTGCAAAATAGATATAATACTAAAAGTGATAGAGAACGTAAACTAGTGCGACCACAGGTAAAATATTACTATGTCAAAAAATCCGATAAGTATTTGACCCCTATACTCTTCTATAATCTCTGTTTGCGCCTCATGCCCGAAGTTTAGTCGCCACGGTTACGATTTATTCATTATTACCAAAGTGAGAGTATCTTGCACACGAAATAAATTGTTAAGAAAAAACCATTACTTTTAAATTAATCACTCAACAACATTCAGAAAGGACGAACATCGGTCCTCACATATTATACTAAAAATGTATATAAAATCATAATATTGTTAGTAGTTGAGAAAAAAATTGATTACTAAAAATCGTGTATACCTTCAAAAAGACATTATTCAATAAAAACTGCTCTGAAACAAGTTTGACTCAACATAATCACTTCTAATAAACTTTATTCTCAACTTCTAACAAAAATTCGTACACTACAAACCTCTACACACCTTCCTTTGTCATTTCCAACTTTTATAGTTATCGAGTATATCTTCAAAAATACATTATTCAATTTAACTTCTCTTAAACAAGTTTGACTCAGCATAATCACTTCTAATCTTTTTTGCACTACAATACAACAGATTTTTCGAATTTCGAGGATGACATTTTTTTTATTATTTCGACATTGCTACTTACGAAAATTGCTTCGTAAGTAGCAATGTCGAAATAATACTAACCGTTGAACAAAAAAAAAACATTTTTTTTGTAATAATTTAAAAATAAACTATTTTACTACTTACGAGAAAAAAAACACTACAATCTACTACTAACGTTCGTCTATGAGAAACATTCGAAAAAAAACAGATTTTAGTATTACTACTTACGAAAATAGCTTCACTACTAGGTATCCACTACTAATCGAAATCTTCCAAAAACCTAAACGAAAAAAAAATCCAAACTCAGGTGCCGAGTTCACACAGGTCAAGCGAGAGCCTCCTCAGATGTTGGTCGAGGTTCTTGGCTATTAAACCATTGGCCGACCCGACTATCGGCACAATGACTGCTGTACTCACGTCCCACATGTCGACAACCTCGCGAGCAAGATCTAGATACTTGAATTGCTTATCTTTCTCTGCTTTCACGAGGTTCTCGTCATGCTCCAATCGATCTATCACCACAATGTCAGGATGCTTATTATTATTATTGCTTTTCCTGCATGTGCATATTTATGCAGGCGGGAGAGCGGTGCTGCATCCTGCATCCAGGCCTGGATCTTTTTCGCGGTATTCAAGCTACTTATTTTGCATAACATTTAATGTCATGGATTTCCGTAAAGTAACTCCTGATTGTATAACATGCCTTGGTTTAGACTTTGGCGTTGTCGAATTCTTAAGGCCTCACGAAAATGGCGGAGCTGTGACTTTGTTTCATAGTTAGTTTTATCTGTGATCGAGCTTCATTCAGCTGAGTGGTCGTTGTGGGCTAATTGTGTTATTTTTAGTTTCACTTCTTTTACTCTTCACCTCCGTACAAATAAAACAAGTAAGGTTAGCTAAGTAAAAGCATGTAAGAATAACAATAGAATGCAATGACAAATGTGCCTAGATATTCTTGACAGCTAGGGAGAATATGGCACAATGCGCACTGTACGCGTAGTTGCACACACTTGCGCACAATTGCACACCGCCGTAGAGGTAAACAGTAGTCGGTAGAGTTGTGTGTACTCACGTCAGAGAAATTGTGCGAGTGCGTGTTTGCTATGAAGTACCGCCGTCCGTCCTGTTAGTCCTGTAGCCCTGGGCCGCGCAAGCCGCTCGCACCGCACACAATCGTTAGCTATTCCTGGCACAGAGATCGCCACCGCCGGCGTCGCCGCGGTCGACTCCGGTTCGGATCTACTCAATATTTGCGCTCGTCCTTAAACGGATTCAGTTTAGTTTTGATTCAATAGTCACGACATTTTCTTGAGAATTATTCAGACTATTGGACATTGTAATATTATTTGCCTCGAGGCGGCCGTTCGACCAAGTTTGCGCGGTCAGAATAATTACTAAAGTAATTAGTTGTCGAGCCCGGCCCGGCCGGGTGGCTGATCGGCCGGGTGGCTGGTGGGTGGCTCGGCTGGTGAGGGGCTCGCGCGGCACGTCGCAGTGTTACTGTAGCGCCGCTGATGGAGAGGGCTCATTCGTTGATTGTCAATATCAGAGCAATAGCCGTCCCGCGCCGCCGCTGCTGCGCCGCTCCGCACGGACCTGACTAATGCGTCCACTCACTGAGGACATTAAGTAGACGGCGCGCTCGAAGGTCGCGTGTTGTACCGATAGTCTACAGATACACTGATATCGCAGGGACACTGGTCGCTCCAGCACGCGCGCGCGTCGAGAAGTCACGAGATCACTCGCGTCGTCGCGCTGCTCGCGTACTCGGCCCGACTTACATCCATTTTGTTACAAAAATACACTAGTCAGATGAATGTTTATTTAAACGTATGACACACGGCGGGAGAGTACAGGGTGCGATTGTTGCCAGAACACATTAAAAGTAACATCTATTTTTTGATTATTCATATTAAACCATATTGTAACATTTTGTTATTTTCTCTAGAGATGGTGTGCGATGTCAAATAGGCAACTGTGGATGAAGTGGCCACTAGGTGTGGCAACTGTTGAATGTAGTAAGCGACTGTAACCGCGCCGGCCTTCGGGAACAAAACGCTTGTTACATACACTACAAGTCATTGAAACGACCAAACATCAAGTTTATTATTATGCCTGTAATATCATAATGCAGGGAATTGCTCCGTTGTAACTGCCACTCCGTCCCCAGGCCATGTAGCGCGGCCGAGCGGCTCAGCGGTGCTCAGCGGTGCTCGGAAGACGCCTGCGGCGGCGGCGCGGCACTGCGGGGACTAATAAACGAAGTTTGTCACTTGTGGTCGCTAATGCGCGCCCGGCCACCGCGCTGAGGAAACATCTCACTAAATTACGAGTATACTTATTGTTATTTACATAGATGATAAAGTATATGAGTGAGGGAGCGTTCAACATGCGTTTCATGAACCCAATTTTCACATTTTCCAGGCGCTGGCAATTCTAAAAACGTTTAAAAAGTAAACGATGTAAGGAGAGACCTAAGTGGTAGTGGTCATATGTTGAGCCGACGCACCCGCGCGGCGCGCGGCGCGCGGCGCTCAGCAGTGGACGCGCGCCATGCGCGGCGGTCAGCGTACGATCTGTGCGGACTTGTGACTTGACACACAATCAATTATATCATTTGATCGGTTATAATGGGTGTAAAAGAACCCTTAACGAAGTCTGCTGACGGTACTTTTAAGCTAAACTGACTTTTGATTGACTTACTCAAGATAAAAATAAATCGGGGTCCTCCGGTACGGGTGCCTCGGGGATATAGAGCGTTGCGCTTCAATCGCAACAGAAACAACTGGCCAAATTTGAAGCGCTTTTCTATTGTTTAACCTGCGCGCGCATCACTGGTCCAGCCCTTGAATATTTCCCATTAAAGGATGTAAAAAATATTTTTTGGTTTTGAGATACGTGTTTAAATTTTAATTGATTTAGTTATGATTTACATATTAAGAGTTTCTGCATATGAATTACTAGGTAACATTATTTGTAATGAAAAATATATTATTATTAAAGGTTATTATTATTTCCTTTATTTATTTTTCTTACATATTTTAACATTTTTAAATATCCCTATACAAAATCAGTATAAAAAAACATTTAAAAATATATAAAATAGTAGCCCACCAGCACCGGGAACAGGGTCCGAGCTACCGGTGGTCAGGGCTCTTGAGAGAGGAACCTCCTAACAATACGCGCCGTGTCCAGAAGTACTGCTTTCTGAATCAAGCCCTTGATCCAGCCGCCAAGCGAGAGCCTCTTCAGATGTTGGTCGAGGCTCTTGGCTATTAAACCATTGGCTGATACGACTATCGGCACAATGACTGCTGTATTCACGTCCCACATGTCGACAACCTCGCGAGCAAGATCTAGATACTTGAATTGCTTATCTTTAAAAAAAAGAAATAAGGTATTAGTAATTAATATTTAATTAGTATTTCTTATCTTTAAGGTTATTTATTATTAATACCTATTCTATTTAAGAATTATTCAACAACAACATTATTATTATACTAATAAGGTCTATCTGTTCATATACGAATACTCTTAAGGGGTCACTTTACTCATCATTATGAACAATTTTTGCTATCGGACCAACCCTAAAATCCCCAAAAAAACATTGCTGTTCCATACATTTTGACGAGTTATGCAAACATAATTGTAGGGAACAGCTGTTTTTTTTTTTTAGATTCATGGTTGGTCCCATAATAAAAGTTTTTCATAATGATGAGTACAATGTCCTCTTAAGAGATTTCGTGTATGAATAGAATAGATATACCTTATATTATTTTAACAAGTCATTAAACTGATGAATAATAATATGTATACTATCCAGCACTACCGTTAAATGGTGGCTTGTAATCTCAAAATATACTTTTTCTATCATGATCAAACATTTTTTTAAATTAGCTAACGCTCAAATCGGAAATTTTACATTCAATTAACTAGCAACCCTGTAAACATGGCTGTCAAATGGCATTACACCTTTGGATAAAATTACACTTTATTAATTTAATTGTTTCTTTACAATATAGTTATTTAAAGTTTACTTACCGATGATAGGTAACTTATTTAGCGGTTTTCAATCGTCCTTTATAATTCCTCCACACTTTTATAGCGCAAATCGTTATTTTCATGTCACTGAATGCGTGTTTACCATACAATGACAGTGATGCCACTGAACGGGCGGAACGAGCCTATGATCCCACAGTTGCCTGATATTTTTTTTGGCGTTTTGACGCTCGAACTCTCTATCTAGACATCAAAGCCTATATTTGAAGAATGAAGCGAAAAAATATAATATATGATCAAACAAACTTCTTAAGCGAAGTTCGATCATTATTATATGAGTCCAAATCCCGTAATAAAGTTTTGCATTTGTTTTATGTATCTCTAAAAGAATGACAGCTTGACTAGTGGTGTGGTGTAGTGGGGTGTGGTGTGGTGTGGTGTGGTGTGGTGTGATCAGTCAATCGACTTAATGTGAAAAAGTCGACACTTACCTATACGTATCGATTTTCGTAAATCTCTTAAAATGTGCATGCTATTTTGTAGATTAAAAGGACTACCTGGTATACTTATATCTTCGAATGAAGCGACTCATATCATATTTATATTTTTATTTATTTGCGTAAAACATGGTATACAAAGGTGTTACATGAGTTAAGGATAAGATATACATACATGTTTTGCTTAAGACTAAAGCATACAAATTGATTAACACAACATAAGTTCAAAGTATTCCTTAATGCTATAAAAATTCATTTAGCCATTTAAACAAGTGGATTTTAAACAATCTGTCATTTAGTTTACATGGTAATTTGTTATATATACGTACAGCCATAGCTAAACAGCTTTTACTATTTTTTGTTGATCGAGGGAATTCATCTAAAACAAGTCTGAATTTGTCTCGCCGATTCCTAGCGCTCACATCTGCTGCTGTTCTGAATAGGTATTTGTGTTTCCGTACAAACATACATGTTTCATTAATACATATAGTGAGGATCTTTTGAGCGATAAATGCTCTATTATGGTCGGTACTATTTCCCCGTACAATTAGTCCATATCGCAGCGATGACTCCATATATGCACGATAGGACAGCTGTTTTAATATTTGTAACATTTTTAATCTTAATAAGAGCGTATACGAATTTATTGATTTTATTACATATGCTATCGATATGAACTTTCCAGTCTATGTTCGTCTATGATCTTTCCCAAAAACTTAGTTGGTGCTACTTTTTGAAGTTTTGATAAATTCATTGTAAAATCAAATTTGTTATTATAAGATTTATTAAATTGTAGGTACATATACTGATTTATTAAGGTTAATACATAAATTTTATTTCCTTTATTTATTTTTCTTACTTACTAATTACATTTTTAAATATTCCTGTATAAAATTCAAAATAAAAAAAACCGGTCAAGTGCGAGTTGGACTCGCGCACCGAGGGTTCCGTACAAACCTGTGGGTATATAACTTTTTTTTATATGACGAAACTAAAAATTTACGGTTTTCGTAATTTTTCCTATATCTGTACTATAAGACGTGACTTCGTACAAAATTTCAAGATTCTAAGTTCACGGGAAGTACCCTGTAGGTTTTGATTCCCGTGCGAGTTTCGAAAATTTGCGGAAATTTGCGGCCTAAGTGGCTGTATCTTTTGATTGCGTTGACTTAGAAGGCTGATTTTTCTACAGCTTCCAGGGACAGTAGAACTAAGTATCATATAGAAATTTCAGTTTGATACCTCCACGCATTCCTGAGAAAAACGGTCTTGACAGACGGACGGACGGACAACAAAGTGATCTTATAAGGGTTCCGTTTTTTCCTTTTGAGGTACGGAACCCTAAAAACATTTAAAAATATAAAAAATAGTAGCCCACCGGTATCGGGAACAGGGTCCAAGCTACCGACGGTCAGGGCTCCAGAGAGAGGAACCTCCTAACAATACGAGCCGTGTCCAGGAGTACCGCTTTCTGAATCAAGCCCTTGATCCAGCCGCCTAACGAGAGCCTCCTCAGGTATTGGTCGAGGCTCTTGGCAATTAAGCCATGGGCTGAAACGACTATCGCCACAATGATCGCCGTGTCCAATTCCCACATGTTGACAACCTCGCGAGCCAAGTCAAGATACTTGATTTGTTTATCTTTCTCGGCTTTCACGAGGTTCCCGTCATGCGGGACCGTTATGTCAACAATCATTGCGCGCCGCTCTGATCGATCCACCACCACTATATCAGGCTTGTTGGCCACAATAGTCCTGTCAGTGATGATGGATTGATCCCAGTACAGTGTGATATTGCCATTTTCGAGAACTGGGTCGGGTACATACCTATAGTACGGCACTTCCGATTCCACAAGGTTGTATTTTAGAGCAAGTGGCTGATGGATACAAGATTGTGTCTATGCAAGTACTCACCGTTAGCTAGACGAGAACACCCGGAGATAATGTGACGAATTGATTCGCCCGGACGGTGGCATGCCCGACATATGTCAACCGTGCCGTCCTTCACAATAAATCTCCGGTAGTTATTCGTCATCATAACTTCATCCATAATTGCACAGACAAAACCTTCGGTTTCTCCAAAGAGGTCGCCGGAACGTAGCCAGGCTACGGACGCTGATAGGTCTACATCGGGCCCATGAAGGGCCCGGAAAAAGCGTCCGTGGAGCTCTTTACTCTGCCATACCTCCTTGCGGTCATTAGTGTCAAGTACTACAGGTTTGCGCCAGTTCTCTTTGGCCAAGGAGAGCGGGGTGAGGCCCTTGTCCACCGCAACCACATCCCGATGCATCCCCACGTCGGTTTCTAGAAAAAAATCCCTGAGACTGCATATCTCGCGATTGTGGAGAGTCTTAGCGTTTAAAAAGCCTCGACTTCCGCACCTCCGCGGGATATACAGTCTCATAACCGAACATCGTGGGTGATGCATTCGATATGCCGTCAACAATGTACGGACCTTCCTATCCAGGGCGTCTAGTTCTGTTTGTGTCCATTTGAGTATGCCGAAAGAGTACATCAAAACCGGCATGACCCAACCGTTGAAGGCACGCACCTTGTTCCCGCCTGATAAAAGACTATTAAATACTTTCTCAGGCGGCCAAAGAAGCGCTCCCTCAACGATTGCTTCATGTCAGCAACATTGATGCCCAGCGCTTCCGACATACCCAAATACTTGTAGGTTTCGGTTGCTGAAAGGGATCTAAGATTTATGGAATCAGAGAGTTGGGTTCCCACAGATTCCACAATCTCCCCTCGCTTTACATGCATGACCGCACATTTGTCCACACCAAATTCCATCCTGATGGCGCTACTGAAAGTTTCAGTTACCTTCAGTAGCTCCATCAGTTGCAAATCGTTGGGGGCAAAGAGTTTCAGGTCGTCCAATACATAAATTATTATTATTAAGCCAATATAAAAGATTTTCTATTGTATTATTAATATCTGTTTCATGATCAATTATTGATTTACTTTTTTATCGGTAGAAACTATTTTCGAAATGTCATCAGCAAACAGAAAGCATTTAGGATTAGTCATGTCAACAATAACATTCACATAAAGGAGAAACAAAATCGGGCCCAATATACTGCCCTGGGGAACGCCTCGTTTGGTGGTTTTAAACTCAAGAGTGGTATGAAACTAGGTCTTTATTGGCCTTCATATTAGTGATTGTAACACACTGCTGTCTGCCGGATATGTATGACATTAACCACTGTAGTGGAGGTCTTCTAATTCCCATAGACTCTAACTTCTGAAAAAGCATGTTATGCGAGACCAGGTCGAACGCCTTAGATAGATCAAGAAATAAACGCGTCGTTAATTGAATATTATTAATATTAGTCAGTACTGCTTTCAAGAGTGAAAACATAGCTAAAGTCGTTGATTTATCTTTTTGAAAACCGAATTGCTCTTTCTTTATAATATGAAATTTCTCGCAGTAATTAATGAGCCTTTTATACATGCATTTTTCGCAGATTTTTGACAAAATTGGTATTAAAGTTATTGGGCGGTAATTGTTAACATCATATTTTTCACCTTTTTTAAAAAGTGGTTTTACAATTGACATTTTTAATTTATCTGGAACACTCCTTGAACAAAAGACAAGTTTATAAGATGCGTTAGAACGCCACGTATTTCCTTAGTACATTTTTTAATAATTCTAGTACTAAGTTCGTCGTAGCCTTCGGAGGTAGTATTATTTAATAACATAATTTGTTGTTATACTTCGCTTTCTGACATTGGAACGAGGAACATTTATTTAGTTATTAGTGATAAGTATGCGAACACAAGTAAAACAACGGATAGCTGGTAGCACACTGAGTTTATTTGACAAGCGACACAACTTATATAGGAGTAGATGCAACCACCCTCATATTCTATTAATAATATACAACATTCCTCCCCATAGCTTGACAACATAAACATGATATGATTTTCCTAGTAAAATTGTTTATAATCGACCCTAGGTACAGTTCGCAGATTTTTCCCGTCACTCATTTGCCTTTCTGACCCCACAGGGGTCTGGCCTGACCTTGCCTCCACGAGAGCTTCATCATGAGTGCCGTCTGTTGCCTCATGGAATTCGTCGTCTTCTTCTTTTGATTTGTCAGTCGATGTTTCTGCATCCACTATACCATTTCTCTCACTATTTCCCTCCTCTCCTGTGTCTGACTCTTTGTCGTTGTCTGGGAGTGTTGGGTTTGGTGGTGAAGACCCTTCTGGGGTGATGTCTTCAACTTCAATAGGGCAATCCTCTATCCCGTGGGAAACCTTTGCTGTACCTTTGTATGCTATTAATTGATTTTTGTGTTTTTTAACATTACACGAAGTTATACAATCCTTAACGATATATATTACATTTCCGTGTCTTTTAATTACTAAACCCATATTCCATGTCCCTTGCTTATTTATGTTGTTTTTTTTTATACAATACATAGTCTCCAACATTAAAAAACTTGTTAGGCTTGTTGCCATTTAACAACTTAGACTGCAAACACTGATTGTTTTCGACGTTTCGAGTGAGAGTGACAGACGCCGGAGAAGGTGAGTTTGGTTTGATTAAATCTAATCGCGATCGCAGCTTATGACCGAACACCAACTGGGCAGGTGAACAGCCCGTTGCCGAATGAACCGAGTTCCGATAGTCAAATAGATATTTAAATAACTTGTTGTTCAATGCCTTGGTATTGTTATTGCTTAGCATACAGGATTTAATTCCCTTCTTCACTACCTTTACGTAGCTTTCTGCCTGCCCGTTACTGGCCGGGTGATATGCTGGTGACGTCACATGCGATATTCCGTTTGATACACAAAATATTTTGAATTCAGAAGAAGTAAACTGCGGGCCAATATCACTGACTATGGTATGCGGTAAGCCAAATCTGGCCATGTATTCATATAATTTATTAATCAGCGAACATGACGACGTACCTGTCCCCATATCATACGCTTCTACCCACTTTGAGTACGCATCTACAATTACTAAAAACGAACGATTGTGTATGGGGCCGAGGAAGTCAATGTGAATACGATAGAACGCCTGCGGTGCGTGTGGCCATAGCGCTAGCGGCACACGCGCTGGTAATTGTCTCAACTGTAAACAAACCTCACAATCCGCTATCATTTTTTCTACCGCGTTATCTATACCCGGAAACCAAAATCTACTGCGCGCTTCGGCTTTCGTTTTCACGATTCCTAAATGTGATTTATGAAGTTCCGATAATAATTTAGTTCTGAGTGTTTCGGGTATTACTACTTTATGCCCTCGCATAATACAACCGCTTTCATAGGACAACTGGGTTTTACATAAAAAATAAGGTTTGATTGATATATCTGATAACCGCTCAGGCCACCCCTTAACAATATATGATAAGACTTTATTCAATATAGCATCCTTAATAGTTTCATTATGAATTTCACTACGCGTAACTGGCAAACTGCCATCGATAACGAAATTAACATACGATGCGCGATCCTCCACTGGTACCAAACTATCGTTGGCTTCGTAGCCGCACCCCCCTCTTCGCGTCGTTAACTCGTAGTCTGGTAGACTGGCGCGCGACAAGTAATCTGCGCTGTTATCAGCGCTGCGTATGTACTCAATGGAGTAATTATAACCACTTAGAAACATCGCGTAACGCTGCAGCCTATTTGCAGAAACCTCTGGAATTCCACGATATGGTCCAAAAATAGATAAAAGTGGCTTGTGGTCTGTGCGAAGTACGAACGGAACCGCCCTCCCGTATAAGTATTGGTGGAAACGTCGTACCCCGAATATAATTGCCGTAGCCTCTTTTTGAAGTTGTGAATACCGCTTCTCTGCGGAATTCAGTGTACGAGAGGCAAACGAAACTGGGCGTTCCACTCCGTCAGTACCTATCTGCGATAAAATCGCACCTAACCCACTTGGCGATGCGTCTACCGTTAATATTATTTTTGCATTCTGATCAAAATGCGCTAAAACCTGTTTTGAAGCCAAACATTGTTTGATTGAATTGAATGCTTGCTCATGTATGATCTCCCATTTCCATTTATTGCCTTTTTGCAACAATGAATAGAGCGGGGTTAATATTGATGACGCGTTAGGGACGAAATTCCTATAATAATTAACTAATCCTAGAAATGACTGTAACTTATTCACGTTTGTCGGTGTAGGCGCCTCAACGATTGCTTGAACCTTTTGTTTTGATTTACTTAAGCCATTCTTATCTATAGTATAACCTAAGTATTCTATTTGGTTCTCAAAAAACACACACTTATCTTTTCGAAGTGTTAGACCTGCATCTTGCAGTCTTTGCAACACCGCGCTCAATCTCTCTAAGTGTTGCTCTTTTGTATCTCCTGTTACACAAATGTCGTCAAGCATGCACATAACACCGTCCAAACCTGACAATAAACACTCTATTGCCCGTTGAAAAATAGCCGGGGCACTAGCGAGACCAAAAACTAGCCGCGTATACACAAACAATCCTCGGTGAGTATTAATGCAAGTTAAATTCTGAGATGCCTCGTCTAAAACAAATTGTGAATATGCTTGCGTCAAATCTAACTTACTAAACTGCTGTCCCCCGTGTAGTTTTCTAAAAAGTTCTTGTGCCGTTGGTAACGGATACTGTTCGATAACTAGCTGCTTGTTTACGCTTATAGAATAATCTACGCATAACCTCATTGAGCCATCTCGCTTTAATATAGGGACAATAGGCGATGCGTAATCAGAGTGCTGAACTGGTTTTAGTACTCCTATACGTACCAAACGATCAAGCTCGTCGTTTATCTTATCTTTAAGTGCAAATGCTATTGGCCGGGCTTTGAAAAAAACCGGTTTCGCGTCATCTTTTAATTGTAGTTTTACCTTATATTTCGTAAACACACCCAGTTCGTCCGAGAAAACAGATGGATATTGTACTTTCAACTGTTCGGCGATATTATTTGACAGACAATAATTAATTTGCAGCATTTGTAATTTAAATAAACAAATAAAATCCCTGCCTAAAATTGGGGGTCCACCATCACGTATCACTCGCACATTAACTACGTGTGTTTTGTCCAAATACGTAATTGGTAATTGCACTTTTCCTAGACAGTTGATAACACGGCCTGTATACGTAAATAATCGATCCGACGTTGATAATAACGGAAAGAATTCAAAATACTTTGTGTAAACATTTTCGGAAATCGCTGTGACTGCTGATCCGGTATCGACTTCAAACTTTAGATTTATATTTTGTATTGAAACTGTTATCGTCATAGGTTCGCCGCTATGTGAACATATTTTTGTTCTCCTACCGTCATCGTCAGTCTCGCTCGACCCGCCAGTTCCTACGAAATTAATTTTTTTCTACATTCTACGTAGATGGCCTTTTACGTTGCACTTTTTACATGTATAGTTAGCAAACCGACACTGAGACGTTTTATGATTTTTGTAGCCGCACACGGAACACTTTTCTTTGTTAGCACTGGGTTCGTTTGTGGTCGCGATCTTGAACAGCGCTTCGTTCGACGGTGGCGCCTGCGCCGACGCCGATGATGATGCTGCTGCTCCCTTTCGTGCACTGCGCACGCTCTCCGCTAAATCCACAGCTTTTGCCAGTGTTAAGTCTTGAAGGTCACGCGCAAAAAGCTTGTCCTTCTCCGGTCCCGGCAGTATACCCATCACAAACCGGTCACGCAGCGCCTCTTCTACATTCAGAAATCCGCAATGTGTAGTGAGGCCACGAAGCCTCGCAGCCCACTGTGAATATGTTTCTCCCAAACCTTGAGTAGCGGCATAGAAATTATACCGCTCACCAAATCCGCATTTCTTTGGTGTAAAATGCCTGTCGAGAAGCGTGAGAATGTCTTCGTATGGTGTCTGCGTGAGCTCCTTCGGCAAAGCCAAATCTGCCGCCAGTTGGTAAGTGCTGTCAGTGAGTGCACTCAGCAATATTGCCCGTCTTTTCACTCCCTTTGGGTCCTGTACACTATCAATATCGTTCGCAATGTACCACTGTACCAATCTTTGTTTATAGTTTTGCCATGTTTGGATGTTATGGTCAAAACTCGACAAAATTCCAAAGTGAGACATTTTTTATTTTACTTTTCTTAGTCGCGGGTAAGTCCTCGTCGCCACTGATAAGTATGCGAACACAAGTAAAACAACGGATAGCTGGTAGCACACTGAGTTTATTTGACAAGCGACACAACTTATATAGGAGTAGATGCAACCACCCTCATATTCTATTAATAATATACAACAATTAGGTTTTCATTACCATGACTATTTGTACTTTGTTGTGTGGGGTTATGATTTAGATAGAAATCATTGAAGGTTGAGGCTATTTCTGTTGGTTCCGTAAGTATGGTATTATTAATTTTAATGGATTCTATGTATGTTATTTTTAGGACTAGGAGGTATTTCATTTTTTATTACGGTCCATGTAGCCTTACATGTGTTCTGATGTGTGTGCACCAATTTTATACTAGCATTTCTTTTGGACTTATACGTAGATACATTTTTGTAACAAAGAGTATTTAATGTATCTGGTTTTGTTGGGTTGAGTTTTCTTCTTATAATATTGATATCGCAAAAATCTCTTAGTTTTACAACTCTGCTTAAGCCCTTTACTTATCCATATTTGTTTTACTGTTTTGTTTCGATTTATATTTATCTTAACTTTCAGAAAACACAGATAATAAAAAAGGCATATTAACTCGTGAAATCGGTTAAATGCTATATTTGCATCAGCTTTTTCTATATATACTTCTGACCAGGTCAAACTTTGTAGAGCTTTTGTACATTATGGACATTGTAATTTCTTTTGTAGACGTAGTAAATAGCATCTTTTATCGATTGGTGTTTTAAGTGGAAGCCTATCTTTGGTGCTGTTTCGTGGTCTGAGAGATAGAGTGATAGTACTGTTGTAGATGTAGGATATTAATCAATATATGGTCAATACAAGAGGATTTGCGAATAGCTTCATTAATATTAATTTTTAAATTATAGTTGTTTGCTGATCTTGGAATTCGTTAGTGATTTTACCTTTTTTTAGTGTGTCTATGTTAAAGTGTCCTGCTAGAACTATGCGTGTTGAAGGTTTGTTATTTTTGAGAACATCATGAAAGAGACTATCTAGATTAGTTAAAAATAGGTTAGGGTCGGACTGGGGTGTTCTGTATATGAATATTATCAATATTTTTTCGATAGTTAACTCAATGCCACAAATTTCGAATGTATTTACTGATGCATACTTTTTAAGCATTGAAAATTCATTGAAAATAAGATCCTTTTTAACTAGGATGCAAGTTCCACTTCGGTTTTTTTCTCTACAAAAGTTGGCTGCCATTATGTAATCTGATATCTTAAGATAGCTCTTATGGCCTTTCTTAATAAACGTTTCAGAAAGGCAGATTACATGTGGTTCATTAAATGTATCTCGCATCTCTTGTAATGTTATATCTAATAGTTCTTGTTTGGATAGAATGCTTTGCGATGTTTTGATGTAATATCCTAAAGCGGTGAAGCGAAGTTGTTGTTGGTGACGTATTTTTAGAATCGAAAAAAAAATATTAGACGTTTTTAATGGTAGAAAATAGTATGGTATGGTACCCATTTTTATGTGTTCAATTTTTTCAGCGGGAGCGCAAGTATCTTTAATTTCCAGTTCTTTGTTTGTGGAACTTTTGAAATAAAAGGCGATAGTCCTGGGCTTCTTATTTTTTGTTAAAAAACTTGTTTTGCTACTCATCAGTCATTCTTTATTTTATTTTAGCAGGATTCAAATATGTCGCGTTATAGTATTCACAATCTAGTTCATAATTTATTGATTTGCAAATATCAGATAAATTGGAATTTTGGCAGTTCGTGAAATGACAATTTTTATAATAATGTCAAATATTTTTTAAGCGATGATTTAATTTCACGACGTCAAGGTAGTAACTTTGTTGTACATTTAATAACATAATAGTATTATTATAAAATAATTTCAGCATGGATTTCAGTTGGAATAGCACATATTTCATGTTATGATCATTTTCACCCAAACATATTACAACTTTGTCTTCCGGTTGTAGGTTGAAGTTCTTTTCATTATGACATCGCTGTCTGCATTTGGCATCGTTTGGGCGAAAACTCCATACTTCTCATATTGTGTATTTATTATCGACTGTATAAGAGCTGCAGCTAGACCTACGCATTGTTGGGCGCCGAAGATCACAATTCTTTTTCCAATTCATGTTGTTGTTGTTTTCTAGTGTTGGTTTGTGTTGTACAGATTGAAGCTGCACAATTTCCATGTTTTGTTGCACTCAGGGCCTGTATTTGTTTAGTGTTTGCTTTGTAATAATGATCGAACTTCGCTTAAAAAGTTCGTTTGATTATATATAATTATAGTAACTTGTATGAGTAGGCTTTAAATAAAATTAGGGACCTAGAAGATGAATTGAGTCATGCCAATATTGTATCAATATTGTATAATGTTACAGAAAGAAAAAGATTGAAATCAGGTTAAAGAAACTAACCTCATAGATATTGAATTATTAAATAGTAATTTCCTTACTGAAACAGATCTATGCAGTTAGCAATAAGAAAATTAAAAAAATATACCAAACTGAATACAATAATTAAAAATGTCATCAATTTAGGAAAACCCTTTTCATAATATACATATTCTAGTGAGGAAAGAGCGTGTTGATTTAATTAATCAGTTAAATAATGGTCAAATAAAATTAGAATATAGTATAAAAATTTATGAAATTGATAATCGGCATTTGCAGTCTGAAATACAGGTACTTCAGGACTCACTTAGTTCCTTTCCAGTATGTATTTGAGTTCTCAGAACCAAATTATGGAACATAAATTCTTGCGGCCAATGAGTTAGTAATGTGTTAATGTAGTTGTCATACAGCACAGATAACCTCCTCTAGATTCCGCACCATAAACATTTTGTTTGAATTCGAGTTCACCAAATGTAGCGGTAGGCACGCGGTGCGCGGGGAGTGACAAGTGCAATCTGATTGCCTATTTCAAGGTGATGTCACCGGCCGTAGTGATGGAACAATGACGTTAAATATAGATTCTGACGTCGATATATTTTTTCAACAGAATTTCCTTTTTATGTTGTAATGATCCTACTTCATTACAATATGTAATAGATTATCGAATATTCCTAATGTACAAAGTTTTAACTTTAACATTGGTTAATTGACGGTTGAATTCGCACAAAACCTGATTATTTTTTCAGAATGAACCGTAAATTGTAAGTATTTATATTTTTATTTAAACTATTTTGTTCAAATAAACAATAAAACATCGATAGTATTGATATTTTATTTATCGATAAGCAAGAACGTATTGCTCATGACACTATTAGCTTTGTGGGAAAAAGACAGCAATACAATAGTACCTAATGAGTGAAAGGGAAAGACGTCAACGACAGTCACTACCTCAGCCACCACAAGTTGAGCTCTTTCTAAAATGGTTGTTTTTATAATTTTATTTAACAGTTGAATATTATCCCTTCTTTTTTATAACTCAAGGTCCTGGATAATTTTCCTCACCATTTAACAGCATTTAACAGCGGTAGTCGTTTTTTTTTTTAAGTAAACCGTAATTTTCAAATTTTCATACATATTGAATTCCTAATCTCTGGCCTAACTTCTGGCCAACACTGAAGAGATAGATACGCGCATCGAGTTATATTAGGTCTAAAACTAGTTGTATTAAGTCACAAATGTGCGGCGCGCATAAGTTGCCTTCTTTGCGGAATCTAGAGGAGGTTAACTGTGTCAAACAGTTACCAATCACGATACTGTCCAGCCTGAGGTAATGGAGGCAAGGGCAAACAGGTTAGAATTATTTGGATCCTTCATAAAGGAGACACTTGATCATCTGAAGAGCGAGCGAAGCGACTTCAAAATTTTTTTGACACCTTGCTTTGGATATGTTAGAATTGTTTGGATCCTTCAAAAAGGATACAGTCGGTCGTCTGAAGAGCGAGCGAAGCGAGCTCGAAAAATTGTTGACATCTTGTTTTTAAATGTATTTTTAAGAAATATTTAACAATGTAAAAAATGTGTAGAAAAGTCAAATAAAGAGAATAATAATAAAGTTTACTGTCACAACGAAATATACATTGGTATCCACTGATTAAAAAGATGCTAACTAGGCTGCAGAAGTCAGTATACAGATATTGTGAGCCCTGCCTCTTAAACTAAGATAACCTGTATCTTAAGAGACAGTGTTCAGTTGTGTCGTGTGTGAGGTTACTTAAAAATAGGTATGATACAACTGCGTATTGTTCGTGTTAACAATCAGATTTACGTTTATGCATTTTATATTCTAAGAAAAAGTAAAAGTAGTAAAGAATAACAATTTAATACTCATGCAATATGAATGGGTAAAAGTGTGTGGGGATGTGTTTATGATGAATGCGTGGTGAGTTTTTGTATGAAAGTAGTGAATGTGAGGTGATATGTGAAGAAATGAATCTGCAAAATAAAGCAATATTAGGCAATGTATTTGAGTAGTGATTCAGTTTGTGTATAGTGTTGTTGAAGTAGCCATTCCATTAGATTTGCTTTTAGTTTATTGCATTCAAGTATCAAGTTCTTTTAATGAATTGAATGAAATTAATTTTGAATTTTCTTGTAGATTAGAGTACTTAATGTGAAGTATTGGTTTTTGGCAAAAGTGGTTTTGTGTCGTATACCTGGGGGAATATTGGTTCGTTTGTTGGGATCAGACGGTTAGACGCTGGAGTGTCTTCTGAGAACGGATTGCAAACACGAAGAGCTGACGAACTTTTATTAGTACCTCACACACACACAAAGTACTGCAGAACGGATTGACACAGAGCATAGAACATCAATTTTAGAGTTTCAGGGTTTGCAGTAACTCTAAGCGACTTGAAGATATATAGGTATATTAGTCTCAGTGTTCTCGAGGTTAGGGCATCAATGTGTTTATTCCAGCGAAACCCGGCCATCTATTTGAACACCAAGGTATTTGATGTGATTGGTAGGCGTGAATTTTGGACATTGGTATGAATGAGGGTGACAGTTCTGAGCAAGTGTGCGCTATTATCGAGAGGGTGTGGTCTGGTGCGATGCTCTGACGGATTGCGAACGTGGATATTTGATGTCTTGTTACAGTTGAGGGTCAGCAGGTTTAAGTTGAGCCGTTTTATTATTTCACGTAGTGCCAATTCTGAGCTACTTTTAACACTATCCCATGTTGACCTGTCAACTATAACCACGGTATCATCGGCATATACAAAGATCGTCGAGTTGGGGAGGAACATTCTGCATAAGTCATTCACGTATATTTGAAACAAAATAGGATCCAAAATGCCACTTTGGGGCACTCCATAGGACAAGGTTTCTTCATCACTGAAGTGGTTATCAATTATTTTGTTTATTTGGGTACGGTCGCACAGATAATCTTTGAAAATTTGCAGTGCCATGCCTCGAATACCAAGCAGCTCTAATTTGGCAGTAAGTATAGGAACAGATGCTGTGTCTAATGCCTTCGAAAGATCTAGAAATATTCCTAGACATTTGGTTTTCCTATCGAGATTCTCAGCAACCGACTGTGTCAAATCAAGTACTGCATCTTCAGTCGAGACACCGGAACGGAAACCATACTAGTTATCAGCTATGATCTTGTATGTATCCAAGATGTTCTTAAGCCGGTTGCTAAGAATCCTTTCCACAACCTTGGAAAGAGCATTCAAAGCAAACACTACCTCTGCTCCCACCCTTGTGAATTGGGTGCACAATTGCTTTTTTAAGTGTGTCCGGAAAAACACCAGCCCGGAGACAGCTATTAAAGATGTAAGTCAAAGGTTTTATCAGTGCCTGACGGCTCATTTTTAGCACTATAGGCGATATGCCATCCCAACCTAACGCACAGTCGTTACGTAGCTGCGAAACAAGAGACTCCACTTCAGATGTGTCTATATCTAGCAGCACGAGGGAGTTAGGAATATAGTGAGATAGTGGGGAGATAGTGGAGTATTATCACCCATATTCACAACCTGACTGCTCACATTTGCGGAACACTGACCCTGTGATAGGATTTCATCCGCTAAGTTTTTTCCTACATTAAGAAAAATTTACCAACTTCATTTATGGAAGCTTTAGGACTGTCTGTCACATATATTCAGTAGTTCAACAGGACTGGTTTTTATTTTAGCTGTGTTTGTAACAGTTTTAATGGTGTTCCAAAGGGCTTTCGGGTTATTTTTTGCTTTCTCAAACTCATTCCTTTCGTGGGCAATTTTTAATTTTCTAAGCAGGTCATTGCAAAAATTGAGGTAGCGTGTATATGTTGTTTTAAGAGTTAAATTATCTGTTTATTTATTTGATCGTATATGCATTTTATCTCGATTTTGGATACACTTTAATAGGCCTGGGGTTATGGGGGTTTGATGGTCCTTTTTTTACTGGGTATCTTGATATACTTGGTGTGTTTAGCAATCACCGATGTCAACAAAGCTATAAAAGTGTACATAATTGTGTTTGGGTCGTCAAATTGAGGTTTCCTAGCTCTAGCTTGATTGCGTCATAATTTACGGAAGTAGAATAGTGAGATGTTTTGCGACTGGGACTTGCGTTAGCGATAGTAAGGACAAGAGGCTTGTGGTCTGTGATGTGGGATTCAAGAACTAATGTGGTGGTAGGCAAGACAGATTTTATGAACGCAAGACAATTTCCAAGCCTAGTAGGTAAAAAGACGGGATCGTAGCAACCCATGCGATGAGTTAAGTATGAGGTAATTTAGACTTCGATCATTTCTACTGCTCATGCTAATATCAATATTCTAATCACCAATTAGAGCAGTGTAAATATTAATTAAACTATCTAGAAATATATCAAAACTTTCCCTAGAGCTGTGTGATGGGGACCGATAGACTACCACTTCAGCAATTTTTTTGTCATATATTTGGCAAACTAGGCAGTTCCCACCCACAAATGTGGGCGCCCATGCGGAGAGTTGCAGGCTGTTGCGCACATGACGACTGCATCGTTCTGCTTCGAGTTTGTGTTCATGCGATATAATTGGAAACCCTGTAATATAGCTAAAGTAAGTAGTAAGAAGTCAAAACGATTATATCGAAGTGCTTTTGCACTTGTATATTTAAATGTAGGATTGTCATAGTGCCATCGGAATTCTTAACAAATTTAAAGCAGTCTTCTGGGTTACAAGTAAATGAATTGGCTACGTTTATTGAGTCTAGTTCAGAGTTTTTATTATTTATTAAAGCCATTTGGAAACAACATAAGATTCAAAGACTTGACCTGGTTGCAAAGTAGGGAGATTTTTTGCCCGTATTTGCATAAAATGTTGTGTATTGATAATGATCTCGTGTGGTAATGCATGTCGGACTATTTTTGAATGTGCAGAATGTTTGGGAGTGTGTGTAAATTTGAAGTGCCTGAATTACAATATGAACTAACTTATTTAAAAGAAAAGTAATGAAAACGGTAAAATATAGATTAAAGGAATACGAAAGTAAATGCTTACTTCTGACTAACGAATAATTTCTACTGGATAGTCGCTTTGAACACAAAGCTATTCTAAGCCGTGCTTGGATTTTATATAGTCATGGATCTCTGGCCCTCTTCCTTGCGTAGTAGGACTTTACCAGTAGCCGTCCAGCAGAAATTGAAGCCATTTGCATTGCAGGGAGTGGCTTACTCGTAAAAACGCTCTAGGAAGAAACGAGAGTTAGGTTACATTTAAACTTTTATTATTCCTTAATTGGTATTACCACAAACTATTACAGTGTAAACTGAAGAAACAAAACATACACAGTTTTCACATGACAATGGTTTGAATATTTGTATCAATAGGCTCCTAATTACATTGTACTAAATACGTTAGATGCCTAGTGTGTTTAGTAACAGGGACAATACAATCCTAGAGTAATTGCAAACGCGGCTGTTTATGACTTCAGGTGTCTTTCTTTGAGATCGGCACCTCAGAGCCAAGCCCTTTGTTAACTGATACGATAGGGGTTTTTGTGTCTGAAATTACTTACATATTTATCTGTTGATTATGATTAAGTGTATATCGTTAAAGTTCATATTCATAGTGTGCTATTTTTTTTAAATATCCTACTTTACATGTTATGTTTGCTTGACAACTGATTATTGATTTTTTTTGATTGATTTTTAAAGGTCTTTATTTACACATAATTTGATACAAGCTGCTTACAAATGATCTTATTCTATTTGTTCACAAGTGAGGATTTATTTTGTTACACAGGCTGAATAATATGTCGCCTTTATAAACATCAAAACATGTTGTATTACGTTATTTTGTGTTGAGTTAGCTTATTGATTTACATCGTTTAGTTTTAAGGTATGTGGAGGTCTTAGTAAGGACCCACATAATATTTGCACTGAGTTGGGTACAAAATGTAGGTACGTTTTATAAAAAAAATAAAACAGAAGTTATGCTAAGTTATAACAATATAAAATGAGTAGCGGGTAGTTTTGTGCAAAGATCGCGAATACACGGCCGGTAAAGCGACGTCGGCTAGTAAGCGAGCTATCGTCATGATACGTCACGGAGGAAATAGTGATGGGGGAGTCGATATCGATTGTATGTTCGAGCGTAAGGCAGTGTCGTCAGTCTACTGTTACCAATTGATGATATTAATATATTTCGGTGTGATGGGTTTTTGTGCAAATAAAATTTACGTGAAATCTTAATTATAAAATCTTTCAGAAAAGGATACCGTATGCGTTTATGTAGTGTTTTAAGGTTTGTGCGAAATGGTGTGTTGTACGATAATTTTAAGGCTTTATTTTGTATAGTTTGAAGCTTATTATACTTAGTTTCAGCCACACTGGACCAGACAGGTGCTGCATAGGTTAAGGAAGGTCTGACCAATGTAGAATAAATGAGGAGTTTAGTTGTGGGACTGAGAATGGATTTACGATTTAAAATTGGTTTTAATGAATTAAGGGCTTTTGCACCTTTACTTATAGTAAGTTCGGTATTTTTGTTCCAGTTAAGCGTCTTATCTAATATTAAGCCTAAATATTTTACCGATTCGCGCCACGTAATTTGGAAGTCATCAATTTTAACGAGTCTGGTAGGTAGTGTTCGTTTACCGGTAGATAGTATACCTTCGGTTTTTTCAGAATTTAGTTTCAATTTCCAGGTCTTAAAATATTGGCTGAGTAATTCCAATGAAAATTGTAGCCGTCCTGCAATTATGTCAACATCTTTGTCTGTCGAGAATGTTGCTGTATCATCGGCATAGATGGCAAGGTGGGTGTGAGCCTGTTTAGGAATATCATTCAGGAACAGTATGAAAAGGTAAGGACCCACGAGCGAACCCTGAGGCACACCTGCAGGTATGGTTTTGGGAGCAGAATGGTCTTTTCCTATATAAACTGAGAAAGATCGATCACGCAAGTAGCTTTGAATGAGTTTTACTAGACAAGTAGGTACTTCATGTTTTAATAACTTATGTAAAAGGCCATCGTGCCAAACAGAATCGAAGGCTTTTTCAATGTCTAGTAAAATCATGCCTGTGGAAAGTCCGCGGTTTAGTCCATGAGCTACGTGTTCGGCAACTCTGGCTAGCTGTTGCGTGGTCGAGTGTGAGCTTCGGAATCCAAACTGTTCAGGGATCAAAATATGCGCAGTTGTTTTAGCGAGGCGGGATAGGATAACAGTTTCTAGTAGTTTCCCTATGCTTGGTAATAAGCTGATTGGTCGATAGCTAGATGGAATGGACTGATCTTTCCCGGGTTTCTTAATGGCTATGATTTTAGCATGTTTTAAGGATCTCGGGAAGTATGCAATGCGTAGGCAACCATTAAATATTTTCGTCAATAACACAATGGCTTTCTGAGGGAGGTTCTTCAGTAAACCATTCCCCAGGCCGTCAAAACCAGGCGCTTTATTTGATTTTAGCTTTCCTATGAGTTTTCGGATTTCATTTGGCCTCACAAGTGTTGGGTAGTCATTCATCTGAAACCCGTCCAGCAACCTCATTGACTCTTTCACTGCCTCTTCAATACTAGGATCACTGACCCAATTTTTGGTCAGGTTCATATTGTCTAGGAAGGTATTGGCTAGTGTCTCACATTGCTCAAGGTCGGAGGAGGTGGTGGTATTGGTTGACTTTGATAGAGGGGGTATAGAGTTAGGTTGATAGTTAATTGACTTAACTATTCTCCATAAGTCTATAGCAGGGTTGGTAATTTTAGACAGTTTATTGTTCCATACATTGTCGTTTAGGGTTTGGATCTTGGACTTGATACATTTCTGCATGTTGTTGACTTGGGAGAACAATTGACGGCGATTATACGAATTTGATTCTTCTAACGCTAACCTACGAAAACGATTTTTAACTTTTATTTGTGACCTGATCCGTCGCGGGAGTTGATGACCCCCACTACTGGGTACTTTAGGAACGGCTTTATCTCTTGCAATTATCATTGACTGAGTTAAGTGTTCAACGGCAAGGTCAATAGCCTCAGATGAGTTAAGTGTAGTTTGACTCAAAGTTATGGATTCATTTAAATAATATCTGTATAATAACTGATTATTAAAAGACGGGTTATAAAAGAACTAATAGTAAAAAATGTAGCTTGTATTACGAATTCAATTGTTTGATTTTTATCCTATCTTATTATACGCATTTTATAGTAATCATTAAATACATTCAATTTCCCTGTTAGTGCCATATTAGGTCGGGGACTGTTAATTAATAAATAAAACAAAAGATTTTTATAAAAGAATAAAAAGCCCGAAAAAACCTAAAAAGGGTAGGGTTTTGTCAAAAACCAGGGTACCCTGGTAACCCGAAACCGAAAAAATGGTCTTTCCTGAAAAACAGGCGGTTTTCGATAGATAGGGCTGTCTGCATCGGTCGCCGCGCGCCGCCACAGATAACGTTTTATTTTAATCAGATCGATCGCAGCCGCCCTCTGCTGCTCTGTGGAAATAATGTTACATGAGTACATGAGTAGAAGAGCGGTTACATGAGTAGACTAGCAGCGAGGAGTACGCCGACAGACAGTACAAACTCATCTTAAATAGCGAATACGATGCGAACTGGAACCACCAACTGTGAAGGTATATCTGAATTATTCACAATATTTTGTAGATCTCCCGCTGATTTTGCGACAACGAACTTCTACTCTTCTACTTCCCGTTGTCAACGAACTTCTTGACAACGGGAGAGCAGCCACACTTCTGTAACAAACCACAGATCTGTGTGTGCTCGTCCGCAGTCCGCTGTGTACTAAACAACAACAACAGAAAGCGAGTGGCTGCGTGAGTAGTTGAGTACGAGCGCCGCCAGCCGGTCGTGGGTCAGTGGGTTGATGGGTTCGCGTGCAGGCGGGGCGGGTGCTTGAGCGGCCGCGGGCGCGGGCGCGGGCGCGGTCTCTGATACCGCGTGACGCCACCGCACCTGCTTGTAGAACCCTCTCTGCACTCAAAAAGCCGTTAATCATTCAGCGTCCAACAGTCGGTAAGTTCCGGACTCCGGACGTTGGTACGCTAGCTAAATTCTTGTATGTGTGCGGAACAAACTGTCAGCTCGCCAAACTGAGTTCCTAATTAACGCAAGCTCGACTGAGCTTCCAGTTAGACCGATATTTTTCAACAATTTCTGAATCAATAGTGTAGTTTTGCTTGCGCAGAGTCCGGAGCGTGCAAAACTTCACTTAATAACTTTTTGTGGATAAGTATTATTTTTTTGTTGATGAATGTGAGTTTAGTGAATCGTGTGGATGATTGCCAGCCGCCACATACCACGCGCCACACATCGCCTTCAGATTCTCTTCTTGAAAGACGAAAGCCTGCTCGTCGCGTCGCGCGTCGCGGCAATAATAAAGAAGGAGATCAACTTATACACTGTTGCTCGACAGCTAGCGGTATGTGTGAACCTTTGTTTCGAACACTCCGATTGACGTTGACTTATCTGTCGTGTTGTGAACGGTGGCGGCAAGTCGCAAGTACACGGAATGTGAAAATAATTACAAAGGAATATTCTGTTGTAATTACTTACTTAGCAGTAGGAATTGCAGCAGTGTATTCTATTAATTATTTTCACAACCGGTGTTTATTTAATTTATTACACATTCGGTGTATATACGGTACTTTATTGTACAGCAACATTATTGCACAGCAGCTATTGTTGTTTAGGATCAAACATAAAGCGCTAGTGAGTGTAACGCCTCGTGACGATGCTTGAACTGGCCAGTGGACGCCTCGCTGTGCAACGAGATACCGCGAGACGCCAACATGGTTTTCACTCGAGCATTCGACTGAACTGCATCAACTTTACATGAAATCCGGATAGAAAATTCTTAGTAGAAACAAGTCGCCACGACCGCTTGAGGAAACGCCCTGGTGTCGCCATTGCGTGCATCGCTCGGAGGAGACGGTGGAGCATATAGTGGAGGTCTGCCCGGCTTGGGCGAAGCACCGCCGTGTCCTCGTGCAGGCGATCAGCAGTGGCGATCTCTCGCGTCCGGCCCTGGTCCAGGCCATGGTACAGCAGCGAGAGGGCATGGGAAGCCGTCACCTCCTTCTGCAAAGCAGTAAGGCTCGCGAAGGAGGAGGCGGAATGCGTGAGGGAGAGGCAAACTCTGCGCCCTCACGCCCCTAGCCGCCGCAAGAGATGCCCCGGGCATCGGGAATCCCAGGATTTCCATCAACCGTAGGCGCGGGCTTGCGGACGGTGAACAATGGGTAGCTCGCCGTTCGGTAAGGACCAGGGTCGATGGCGCGTATTGTTCGCGGAACACGGGTGGGTTTTAGTCAGTAAGGGTCTGACACGCACTCCCGCTCCACCCAGAGCGGGAGACGTCAGTTCATGATTGTAAGACATCCACCCAAAAAAAAAGGCTACGCCTAGCGGAGTCGCGCTGCGTCAAGCGAGGCACGGGCTGTGAACTGACCTTAAGATCGGCTATGTTAGTGTCACTGTCGGCGCTGAGCTCGGCTGCCCCATAAGCTTCAGTTTCTAGGTTCGGTTCTCACCAAAGATTCACTTTTTAGGGTTCCGTAGCCAAATGTCTAAAACGGAATCTTTGTTGATTCGCCCTGTCTGTCTGTTGGTCTGTCTGTCTGCCTGTCCTATCTGTCCGTAGGTAGGTATATCACAGACATTTTATTTCTAGACTGTTGGTAGGTACCTCACTGTTGATATTGGAGAGTCTATGAACCGCTACAGAAAATTAATGTGAAAAAAGTAAAAATAGGGGTAGCGCTCCATATATCTCCATGTATCTGAGGGTTGAACAAAAAAATTAAAAAGGATATCGAGGTTCCTCAAACACATTTTAACCGACTTCCAAAAGGAGGAGTGTGTATCTTTGCCAATTGTGAACCGACTTCGATGTTTTTTTTTTATTAACGAAATGACTACTAACGCAGGCTTATCTACAAACAAAATCCATACTTAAGTCTAATTATAACTACCTACATATTTCCAATCACTCACAACACACTCACACACACACATATGACGTATAGAATACAATATACTTAAGTTAGCTTTATTATCTTCAATCGGTCAGGCAGATCGACACTGTCTACTATTGTACTAATAGCATTACTTTATAAGCTGAATCGCTGTCTCTCACGATACAGGTTACCTAGTTTGAGACACAGGGTTTTCCAGAATGTGTCCAGATTTCAGTTCTTAGATTTGTATTGCATATGTTGTGTTTATACTACTACTGCTAAAGGACAATTAATAGATCATAAATGAATGCTAATATAATAATGTACGACTTGGGACACGCCGGGTAGGTACGTTCTCTGCGGGCACAGTGTTCGGATGGAACGAATGACGTGCATCCCATTCACATCATTCGCGCCCGCGCAGCTGACACTAGTCCACGCCAGTCGCTTCTAGGCTGATGTGAGAGTACCGTACCACTTTGCGTCCTGTCGAGCGCCCTAGCAGACACGACCGTATTTTAATTATAATCTTTCTTTATTTTCGTAACATTTGCGACGAGTCATTGAGTTTTAGTGAAAATCCCGATTTAGGGTAAGTTTTGAATAGCACACAAATTACGCACATCATTATTCATCACATTAAATAAGCACTATTTAGGAATAGCCTCAGAAATTGCTAATAATGCTGTACATGCTACTTAATTTCCTTCTACCTTCAAGAACAATATTCATTTTAAAAGTTAAATTATAAACGTTTTAACCGTTTCATAACTGTCAATTTTTACTGTTTTCTTTTTGCTCGAGCTTGCTTTATTTATGTAAACTCCGTTCTGGTCAGTACCACCACGTCAATACTACTACAATTAAATAGGTAACTCTTCCTCGTTGTCGTCGGTGGTACCCCAGCACGGAAGTTATTAGGCCGAGTTCTAATCAGCTGGAACGGTGGTTTCCAGGTTTCACTTTTACGCCAAGATTTCGTTTCGCCGCCTATGGAGGTCAATTTCGAAGCTTCGCCATCGGTGTGCGGAACAAGTCGGATGGCCGCGCCGTGTTATCCATCAGTGACGTCACCGTACAGCACAGTACTGAACTTCGGCCAACTTCCATCTCCGGCCAGTGGCGGAATTTTCGCCTGCAGCTTCAGGGGAGTACCTATCCCTGCAGAGGTGACAACAGACTTCCGTAAGCCACGACCCACAAATCTTTGTGTGCCTCCGGCTTAACCTGCCTGGTTTTATTGTAATACACTTTTTAAAGGTACACATCCGTTTTTTTATTCAGTCGCCAATTATTAGGTGGGAATCGAACGGGTGGAGGCTACAACTATCGCGCATGAATTCGCCGCTAGAGGCGTTCGTGTAGAGTAAGGTCTTCAGAAATGACGGATGTCATAGAGTGTTCCCACGTTGCGCGCTTTTTTATCACGTAGTTTTATTAATATTCACGAGTGTGGTCAAGATTGAGTCATTCCTGATTAATTATGACTTGGATAGACTCCGGACCCAGGTTGGTCGCAGCAAGGAAAACCTGCTCAGGTGGAGATTCATTAATGACTCTGCCCTGGACTGTAATATATGCGATTGTTTAATATTTTAGAATCTGTTTGTGTAAATTATGAGAATGTATTAGTGTTGGGTGATTTTAATATGATATCTACATCAGTGGAAGTGCAAAGTTACTTGGAGTATGTTAACGCTTTCTGTGGATTTCACCAGGTAAATAATGTTTGTAATATAAATAATCGTACTTTGGACTTAGTATTGACTACGTTTTTGGCGTGTGAGATGGAGGTAGAACTGTCGGATGAACCGTTGGTAGATATTGACGTTCAACATCCTCCACTAATAGTTACAGCGAAGTTTGGAGGTCGATTCAATGAGCCATTGACGGTACACAAACCGATTTCCGATTGCGAGGAGGAATCCGTATTAAATAATAGTAAACCGAAATGCAATTTTACCAAATGTGACTTTTCCAGACTTTACAGTATTTTACAATCAGTAGATTGGCAGGCGTTGTATGAGATTTTGGAGCCCGATAAGGCATTGATGTTTTTTTATAGCGTACTTAACGAAGCCATTAGTGAATCCACTCCGACGAAAAATAAATGTGGGAATAAATGCAAATATATTTATCCAACCTGGTACACGTTTCATTTAATACGAGACATCAAAACAAATTGGAGGTATCATAAATTATTTAAAATGAATGATTCCAATAGCGACTATGAATTATTTTCTTACTATCGAACCCAAGTTCAATATAAATTAGCGTCAACATATGAAAATTACCAGCGTAGTCTACAAACAAATATTAAAACGACCCTAAATCTTTTTGGAATTTTGTTAAAAGTAAGCGTGCTAGACGCAACAAAACTAAAGTCACAAAAGATGGAAAGGAGTTGAGTGACGAAGAGTATGCGGAATGTTTGGCTTCCTTCTTTCATTCGGTGTATAACGGGGTGCGTCCGGCGCTGGACCCCGTGGAGGCGGAGCGCGCTGGGGGTGCGAGCGCGGGCGCGGCGCGCGTGCACGTTGGCCAGCTCGACCTGTGCGAGCTGCGCACCGCGCTCCGCTGCCTCAAGCCCAAGTACTCGGCGGGACCAGACGGAATACCACCTTATAGTAAAAGATGCGGTGTTTGAAAAGCCATTACTGCATATTTTTAATTTGTTTTTAAAGTTAAGTAAATATCCCAAACTATGGAAAATCACTAGAGTGATCCCAGTCCGGAAGGGAGGCTCGGGAACGGATGTTAGTGGCTACCGACCGGTGGCGGTGCTGTCGGCGTTTGCTAAGGTGTTTGAGTCGGTGTTGCACAAGTGTATTTCAGATCAAGTAACTTCTTGCCTGACCGACGCTCAACACGGTTTCCGGACTGGTCGAAGTGCGGGGAGTAACCTGTTGTCTTTCATGACATACTTGGCGCCTGTTGTTGACGCTGGGGGGCAGGTGGACACGAAGGCGTTCGACACCGTAGATAACGATGTGCTGTTGGCTAAGTTTGCGGCATTTGGTTTCACACCGCCATTTCTGAAATTCTTCGCGAACTACCTTGGCGATCGCCGACAGTACGTCAAATATGGTGGATATGTCTCTAAGCCTTATTTCACGTTTTCGGGGGTGAGTCAGGGTAGCAATATCGGTCCATTAGGCTTCATTCTGATGGTCAACGATCTCCCGGAAGTCGTAAAAGAGGCAAAGTTTTTGCTTTTCGCAGACGACCTCAAGTTATTCCTGTCGGTAGTAGATACTGCAGACTGTGAACGCCTGAACGGCTTCAACAGGATATTTATAGGGCAGTGCAGTGGAGTGTAGATAATAAGTTAGGTTTTAACGTTTCCAAATGCGGTATAATGAGCTACACTCGCGCGCGGGTACCTCTGCTGCATCAGTATGAGATGGAAGCCGCGGTCATGGCACGAGTCACGCATGTGCGTGACCTAGCGGTGGAGATGGTTCTAGAATTACTGTTTCGCGAGCACATTTTGGACATATGCGGCAAGTCCTTCCGAAATCTTGGATTTATAATAAGACAGTCCAAAGACTTTCAGAATACGGCAGTCGTTAAAATCATGTAAAATGCGCTGGTACGGAGCCGTCTTGAAACGAGTGCTATCGTTTGGAACCCCCATTCGAGGCTAAGTACAGTATGATGGTGGAAAGAATCCAAAACAAATTCACTCGTTTTTTGTTTTTTAAGCAGCACGGCGTCTATCCCTTCTTGAGCTCATGCTACCCGAGTCTTTTTGTAATAGGGCTACAGCCGGCTGGCGGTGCGCAGAGACGTCGCTCTGTGTAGTTTCGTGTTTCGGGTACTGCGCGGCTGGCTACACCACCCCGATCTGTTAGCGGAGCTGGGACTGCGCGTGCCACCCGGCTGCGGGGGTGCGCGTCGCCCCACGCCTACGCTACTGGAGCCATCCTCTAGGACTAACCTGAACAAGTTTGCCACCTTGTCACGCACTATAAGATTGTTAAATATAATTTCAACTGAGGTAGATATATTTTACTACAGCCTGATGAAGTTCACAGGAGTAGCACTGAAGTGCATTGAAAATGTTTAGAGGTGATTTTAATTGTATTTTAATTGTAATTTTTAAATTGAATTTATAAGTGCATTTTTGTGTAAATTTAAGTATGATGTATCTGTATTTTTGTGGTAGTAACATCGCATTGGCGTTATAGCTGTTAACGTGTTATATTTTCAAATAATAAGGTACTACTGTTTTAGACATAAATGATGTTTTAGAATGACTAAAGATGTACTTAAAAGTTTTAAAATATGTTGATGTTGTAGAGAATATTCTGAGTGAATACTCATCATATTCACTCAGAATATGATGAGTATTCACTCAGACTCGTTATCATATATTATTATTAGTTATTTTGGGAAAACATACATTGTTTCTTAGCTCATAAGCTAGTTTTAGCTACGTTAACGGGCTTTTACCAAGTCAACGTAGCGTGTGTGTGTGTGTCGTGAGGAGAAATTTCATTTTCCTCGATTTGCATGAACTTTCTTACTATTCTACAGGTGTTTAAAATTGCGGCTTTTTGGAGTGTAATGTAGATTGAATCCTTGAGGTCTATCAATTTGAGGCTATGGTGGAGGTGATTGGTTATAACACCCGTGGTGGACACTACTATCGGGACTACGTACACTTTTTCCTGTCTCCATATTCTGGTCACCTCTTCTTTTAATTCAGCATATTTAGTAATTTTCTCACCTATTGTTTTTTGCAAGTTATGTGTGTTAGGAACTGCTATGTCTATAAGGTAAGTGACTTTATTAATTTTATCCTGAAGTATTACATCTGGTCTATTGTAATGAATGGTCCGGTCGGACATAATACCGCGGTCGTAGTAGAGTTTGTGTGTAGTGTTTTCAAGAAATCTTTCTGGTGTGTATTTGTAGTAAGGAGTAGTATCTTGGATCAGTTTATGTTTGAGAGCTAGATTTTGGTGAATGACGTTCGCTACCTGATTGTGTCTATGGGTGTAGTCTGTTTGTGTGAGTGTTGTGCATGCCCCTGTGATGTGCTGAATAGTCTCCGGTTGGCTGTGGCATTTGCGGCACTTATCGTTCGTTATTGTGGGGTCCTTAATAATATATTTCCTGTAGTTTTTAGTGTTTATAATTTGATCTTGTATTGCAATCATAAACCCTTCGGTTTCCGGGAATAAACTACCTATCTTGAGCCCTTTATTTGATGCTATCGTATCTATGTGAGACTGTTCTAAATCATGGGGATGTCTACCGTGCAACACTTTCTTTTTCCAATCTTCTATCTTTTTCTTCTCTGGGTCTTCATTGTTAGTGTGTTGTGTATCTATTTGTTCGTTTAGGTGAAGTGGTGTGTAGTTGCCATCGTTCATTACTATGGCTTTATGTATGTTGCTTGTGTTAGATTTACTGTGGAAGAATGTTTTCAATCTACTTATTTGTTTTTGCCAAAGGTGATGGACATCTATTAGGCCTCTCCCTCCGTGTTGCCGTTTGATGGTCAGCCTTTCTATTGCAGATTTAGGGTGTAGGTTATTATGTTTAGTTAGTATCGTGCGTGTTGTTCTCTCTATCTGCTCGATGTCAGTTTTTGACCATTTAATCACCCCAAATGAGTAAGTTAATATTGGAATTGCGTAGGTGTTCAACGCCTTTATTAGATGTTTTCCGGAGAGTTGGGTTTTACACACTGCGACCACTCTTCTCTTGTATTCTGTGTTCAGTGTTTGTATAATTGTTATGTGATCGATTCCTTTGAGCTGTCTGTATCCTAAATATTTATATAAATCAGTTTGTTCCATAGATGTAATTGTGTCAGTAGTGTTAATTGTATAGTCACCAGGTTTAATTTTGCCTCTCCAAACTGCATGTTTATGTCTTTGCTAAATTCTGTGGTGATTTCTATCAATTTTTTCCTTTTTCTTTTTCAGTTTTTGAGTATAATTTAATATCGTCCATATAAATAAGATGTGAGATAATGGTTTCTTCTGTTGTATGTTTTAGACAATATCCGGCCTGGCAACGTTGGAGTAAGTGAGATAAAGGGTTTAGAGCGAGACAGAACCATAGAGGGCTCAAGGAATCTCCTTGATAAATATCCTTTTTTATGGCTATCTGTCTGGTTGTGACAGTGTTATCGTGGCAATTTAACTGAAGGGTAGTTTTCCATTGGCGCATAATATTTTGCAAAGAGTCAATTATTTTTGGGTTAATTTTATATATCTGTAAAATTTGGATAAGCCAGGAGTGTGGAATGCTATCCAAAGCTTTTTTATAATCTATGTAGGTACAGTGTAAATTTCTATTTTTTGCGGCAGCATGTTTGTGTATTACCGAATTTATCACTAGTTGCTCCTTACATCCCATGTGGCCTCGTCTACAACCCTTTTGTTCCTCTGCAATTAGGTTGTGATGTTCTACGTGTTTATTGATTTTTGTAGTGATTGCTGATGTTAGGATTTTGTATATAGTAGGTAGGCATGTTATTGGTCTGTATTGAGAAGGCTGTGGAGAGTATTGGGTTTTTGGTAACATGTAGGTTATTCCTGTGGCAAAAAATTCGGGTACATATTGTTTCCCTAATATAATTTCTGTAAAATTTTTGGCTAAAACTTTGTGCAGAGATTCCAATTTTTATACCAGTAATTGTGGATTTTATCAATGCCGGGGGATTTCCAGTTGTGTAGTCTCGCTGTGATACTACTAATGTCAGACTCGGTTAACTCAACGAAGTCCATTTCTTCTAATGAAATCCACTTTGCTTTTTCGTCTGTTACTCAATCAGCTTTATCATTATGTTGTACTTGTTCTTCCCATATTCCAGACCAAAATGATTCAAGTTGTTCCGCTGTTGGTAATTCTATACTGTTTTCGGATGTTGTGTCAGATTGTGGTTTAGTCTGTAACTTTCTATAGAAATTCTTTTCGTTCATAGCAAATAAAGAGTTATCATTTTTACGCTCTTGCGCTTTCTTGTATCTTCTTAACCTGTGTACTTTTACAGCTAATTTCTGTTTTAGAGTATCCAGAAATTCTTCTGGTTTTTTATTATCTCTTTCGTGTCTGGTGTGGGTAGCCATATTTTTGAATATGACTTCCACTCTTTTAACTACTTTATTCGACCTATTGTTATTAATATATTGGGTAAGTCTGCCGCAGTCTGCTCTAAGTTTTTCTATGTCTTGTTCAAGCCTCTGCTGCCATGCTGGTTTGTTAATATTTTTTGCTCTTCTATTGCCTGTGTATTCTGTGATTTTATAGTTAAGTTCTTCTGAAATTACTAATGCTGTGCAGTATATCAGAGTATGCACGTCTATAAGTTTTGTTTCTTCACTGATATATTGGTTTAGGATATTTTGGTTAAATACATTAACTAGATGACAAAGTTTTGGTGTGTACCTAAGTTTGGGCAGTTTTGGTCGAGCTGCCGGGTCCATCCCGGAGTATTGAGTGAGAGCTGTTTTAAATTTATCGTGTATTTCTTGAATTCGCGTATCTGTATGCGGATTTTGATTTACATTTGATAGAACCTCAGTGTCATTTTCTAACATTATGGTCACATTTTCGGTTTTTGTGGATGTATGTGTAATTTGTAAATATGCCTGTGATGATAGATGGTAGTATGGTTGAGATTGTGTGTAAGATTCTGATTGAGAGTGCGACTGAGGTTGTTCTTGATGAATATTTTGTGTTGCTGCGATATTGTTAGTTTCTTCATCATTTACTGATTCTAGGTGTAACTGTGTGCGCACTTCTACTATTAACCTATCTATTTCCTCAAGTGACAACAGTTTATTGCTAACGATTGTTCTTCTTTGATCTGAAATCCTTTGTTCAGAAACGGTTTTCTCTGGATATTGACGTGTAAAAAGTTCATGCAGTTGTTGTCTGTAGGTGGTCATATCTGTCTCTAATTTAGTGATGTATAAGTAAGTTCGCATGATAAATATGTTTACTTCTTTGCTCCATTTCATGCGAACTCTTGCTTTTCCAGCCTTGGTGGACGCGGGCAAAAAGGTAGATACCCCCCGCGCAGCATTCAAAGTTGGAGTGGGTGAAACAGTATTCAAACTAATAATGGGGGGTGATGAAAGTGTAGGTGACGATGGTATGGATGGTGATGATCGCCTAGAAGGTGTGTATGAGACTGTGCTTGGGCTGTACGGTTCAACAGGGGTGTCTCTCCTGTCCGTAAGTCTGTCACCATCGTCAGTGATTTCGGCTGTAGTATCTTTGTCGGTGGGAGCCCGCCTGTTCAACTCCTCACCGCTGACGGTTCGCATGCTGAGACACCAAGCGTCAGCTCCAGGTGCGCCCAGGCGATCGCCCCCGGGCAGCGGCCCTATACGTTTACTTTTACTTCGTGTCTCCATTTTTTTTTATGGGTTTCCAGAGCCACGTTAGCCACGCCAGTAATTTCTCATTCGTGTGTCCGCCCCCCACGTGATTAGATGGTCAATCAGGACGTGTGGTTGTTTAGGGGGCTTATTATTTATTATTATTCTATTATTATTATTTTTAGTTTACACTAGCTGTGCCCGCGGCTTCGCTCACGTGACCGCGTATTCTTTTGGCATTGTCAGGGTACGTTACATGGGAACGTGAAGTCATAGTATATTCCGAACATCCTCTACAAATAATATACTAATTAACTGAGTTACTGTTAATTTAAACTAAAACCTGTTTGTACATCCTTGTTTTAAGTATCAAAGGAACACATAGTCAATTTCTGGGGGGAATCAATTTAGATTGCCATCAGCACGCTAAGAAGAAGTTTATGAACGAAAGCAAATACATGCAACTCATGATCTATCCTGGGTCCCAAACCCAATGGTTAATATCCTTAAAAATTTAAAAAGACGCTCATTTGCAAATAGGAGAAAAATACTTATACTACATACAGCAAGATCATGTAAGCTTATCAGAATCTGTCCTCTATACTACTTTTGGATTTTGATGAAATCATCATCATCATTCTCCTGCCCTTATCCCAATTTATTTGTGGTCGGCTCGGCATGTCTTCTTCTTCCATACTTCCCTATTACTTTATGGAGAAATTCTTGAAGAAAAATAGAAATGCAAGCGATATCAATACAAAAAAAAAATGGAAATCTCACAGCATCTTAAAAATATTCAAACAGATCACAAAAAGTGAAATTAATTTTGGGCTCGTACTTGCAACTACGTAATTTACAGAGCGGTATGAAACGTGTAGGCCGTTTATTCCGTTGATATAATATATGAATAGCCGTTCTCATGCTTGTCATGACTGAAATGACAAACAATTGAAAAATACGGGCAAAATGATCCTCTTCAAGCACATAGCGTGATACTATATAGGCCACTATTTGAAGAAGCTTTCAAATGGTTACCTAAAACGGAATATTTGTAAAAATAAAGTTTTAAGAAAGGAATATTTGTACAAAATGTGAACAGTAGCAAACATGCAGTAGTTGTTGCGCCATTTCAGAATATCGTTTTCTATTTATACCATTTTAATATTATTTATGTATAGATTTAGCAGATTAATCAATCAAAATTTACGACCACATGCTGTCAAATGCCGAAAATCTTAACACCGCGATTCAGAAACTGGCGTCAAATGGACAACGCCATCTATCGAGCACGGAGTTAAAGTGCTAAAATATAATGCATGGAAAGCGATCGAATAATCACTCTATATTATGTAGATTTTCATAACTAACTTTTTGAAAAACTTGGGCAGTCGATTTAAAAGTGATCTTGTGAGCCCATTTATTCATTAGTACCGTTTTGGTTCAATAGATGTCGTTGCATGTATCTTAAGTAATGATAATAATTGCTTCTTGAACACTAGATTGATATGTCTTTTGATTAAGAGCACGGATTGCAATGAAACAAAAACTAATACCTTCTCTAAGTTACGCACAATACTTGTGCATTAAAACTAACCACATTGGTTTTGTAAATTTCACGCAAAATGCCGGACAACTAGTGCCCGACGCTGGTTTTCAACTGAACCTATATGGTGAGTGTGCGGATGTCAATAGGTTTCAATAATTATAAATAAATATTGTGAAAGATATGATAATAACAAATAAAAATAAAATAAAATTATGGTAACGGCGGAATAACAACTACAAGACTATTTAATTACTAGTAACAACCATTTTTAAACACACCATCGCTTATCAGCTTTCTTTGAAACTATAGTAAATTATACATTAGTAACATTATTAAGTTTAAAAAAAGATAAAACAATAAAAATAGCCATTTTTAGCTTAGTGTCACAAAACTCACATAACATTTACAAGTATGTTTTACATATTATTTATTTTTTAATAACTGGTATTGCCTCCTCGGGCTCTGATTACAGCTTCGAGTCGATTTGGCATACTGAACACGAGGTTTCGGAGCCGATGTTGGGGAATATTCTCCATTCTTCTATTAGGGCCTGTTTTAGTGCTCTGAGGATGGTAGGTGGTGGTTTGCGGCTTTTGACTAGCGTCCTCCCTAGCTCATCCCAGGCGTGCTCAATCGGGTTGAGATCAGGACTTCTTGATGGCCAAGCCATCACGCTGATGCCAACCTACTAAATATACTCTTGCACGACCCGAGCCGTGTGTGGCCGGGCATTATCATGCGTCAGCATCGATCCATCACCCATATTTACTAAATACGGCCCTGTATACTCATTGAGAATCTCCTGGGCATATCTTTCCCCAGTCAAAGTGCCATTTTCTATGGCCAATAACTCTGTGCGACGTTCTGAAGATATGCCAGCTCATACATACATGTACCTTGCCTCTACCGTACAGGACTCTTTCTGAGAAGCAGGCTTGAAGGTATCGCTCACAAGGTCGCCTGTAGACACTTCGCCTTCCGTTATAAGTGTAAAGTCAGAATCGAGACTCATCTGTAAACAAAATTCTTGACCATTCTTCTTGATCCCACTGTATGTGTTCACGGGCGTATCGGAGTCTCGCTACTCGATGTTCTCTCTCGAGTTTGGGGACACTCGCTGGTCTTCGGGGTTTCAGGTTTGCTTCATCCAGTCTTGTTCTCACTGTACTGTCACTAATGTAGTCCCTTCGGGTCTGAAGAAGCTGTTGCTGGACTTCAACTGCATTTAGGTAGCGATTTCTCAACACAGTGGAAACAATATAACGGTCTTCTCGGGCACTAGTACACCTGGGTCTGCCATTACCAGGTCTCCTCAAATGGTTTCCAGTCTCCTCGTACCCTCGCTTCACCTTCTGGACCGTTCGTAACGGCACACTCACCATTCTTGCAGTACGACGCATACTGATGCTTAGTTCCAGAAAAGTCATGATCCTAGCACATTCTTCAGGTAAAAAAGGCATGATAAATAAGTTTATGTGCTGTTGTCTAACTTAGTTTTTAGATCAAGAAAAAAATTGAAAACAAAAATAGAAGCAAAAAATGAATGGTAATATTATAATTTGAAACTCTTTCTTGAGACCTTTTTGTTTCGAAAGTATATCTTGTGTACTTAAAAAGTTATTGCAATTTTATTCCGAAGACGGAATAGATATTTCTTTTTAAATATTAAACTATTTAAATTTTATGTAGGTTTCATAATATTGTTATTATCTTATTTATTTGTCTTTTCTTCACATTTGTATCATTTTGAAATTAATATTTCTTAATAAACATTAAAAAAAAATATAAAAAATATTGGTCCACAAGTGTCCGGAGCAGGGTCCAAGCTACCGGTGGTTAGGGCTCCACAGACAGGAACTTCTTCATAATGCGGGCCATATCGAGAAGTAGGTACTTCCTGAATCAGGCCCGCTTGTTCCAACTGCCTAGCGAGAGCCTCGACATTTATATTCGTCGAGACTCTTGGCCATCAGGCCATTGGCCGTAACGACAATCACAAAATGATAGCTGAGTTCACATTCGACATGCCGACAACCTCGTGTGCCAAGTCGAGATACTTTGTTTGTTTCCCTTTCTCAGCTTTCACGAGGTTGTCTTTATGTGGGATGGTAAAATCGACTATGCGCGGCGCGCTGATCGGTCTATCACCACTTCAGGCTTATTGGCTGATATTAAAAATTATAGAGCAATTGCAAAAATATTAATAATTCCAGTGCATAACTGGAATTATTAATATTTTTCTATTTCGAAAAATTTAAATTATTTTGCTATGAACAAAAGCGATTCAGAAAAAATTACAATATTAATATGGCACTGTTTGACCTATCAAGCATCTTGACATCTGTCGATAAAAAGAAACATATTTGTGCGATATATACAGACATGACGAAGGCGTTCGATTTTGTTGATCATAATATTTTACTGCAAAAATTACATGGTTATAGCATTAGAGGGAACATTCTTAAGCTTCTAGAATCATACCTATGTAAGTGACAGATTACAATGTACGGAAATATTCGGACGGACTTCTAACGGAAGTCTTAAAACTGAATTAGAAACCACATGTACCTCTGGACCAAGGTACATAAAATATGGCGTGCCTCAAGGTAGCGTTCTGGGACCACCGCTTTTCCTGATTTATTTAAATGACCTCTCAAAATTCATAGGGCAAAAAATGGTACTCTTTGCAGAAGATAGCACGGCTATTATAGAATGTAATAATCCAAACAATTATCAAAATTACATTAATAATACTTTAAATAAAACAATAAATTGGCTTAATAATAATAATCTTATAATAGCCGACTTGGGCATGCATCGAGATGTGGTTGCAGTGGACAAGGGCCTCACCCCGCTCTCCTTGGCTAAAGAAAACTGGCGCAAACCTGTAGTACTTGACACTAACGATCGCAGGGAGGTATGGCAGAGTAAGGAGCTCCACGGACGCTTTTTCCGGGCCCTGCCCATGCAGGGCCCATGCCCGATGTAGACCTATGTATAAGCGTCCGTAGCCTGGCTACGTTCCGGCGACCTCTTCGGATAAACCGAAGGTTTTGTCTGTGCAATTATGGATGACGTTATGATGACGAATAACTACCGGAGATTTATTGTGAAGGACGGCACGGTTGACATATGTCGGGCATGCCACCGTCCGGGCGAATCAATCCGTCACATCATCTCTGGTTGTTTTCGTCTAGCTAACGGAGAGTACTTGCATAGACACAACCTTGTAGCCAGGATTATCCATCAGCAACTTGCTCTACAATACATCCTTGTGGAATCGGAAGTGCCGTACTATAGGTATGTATGTGCCCGACCCAGTTCTCTAAAATGGCAATATCACACTGTACTGGGATCAATCCATCATCACTGACAGGACTATTATGGCCAACAAGCCTGATATAATGGTGGTGGATCGATCAGAACGGCGTGCAATGATTGTTGACATAACGGTTCCGCATGATGAGAACCTCGTGAAAGCCGAGAAAGATAAGCAAATCAAGTATCTTGACTTAGCTCGCGAGGTTGTCGACATGTGGGATGTGAACACAGCCACCATTGTGCCGATAGTCGTTTCAGCCAATGGCTTAATTGCCAAGAGCCTCGACCAATACCTGAGGAGGCTCTCGTTAGGCAGCTGGATCAAGGGCTTGATTCAGAAAGCGGTACTCCTAGGCACGGCTCGTATTGTTAGGAGGTTCCTCTCTCTGGAGCCCTGACCGCCGGTAGCTTGGACCCTGTTCCCGATACCGGCGGGCTAGTATTCTTTATATTTTCAAATGTTTTATTTTTTATTTTGAATTTTATATAGGAATATTTAAAAATGTAATCAGTAAGTTCGAAAAATAAATAAAGGAAATAATCTTACAATTAATTTAAATAAAACAAAAGTAATTCACTTTCACCAACGGCTTGAGAAACTACTCCTTGAGGAAGTACTCTAATACTTTCATAATTTTATTGTAATTTTTATTTTATTTTAATTTAATTTAATATTCAATAATAAAATCGATGTTTTTTTTTTGTTTTTAATAATTTGTATGTCAATTGGCAAAACATGGCGCACTACCTAATTTTTAAGATCATGTATCTAATCATTACCTATGTTTACGAATAAATGATTCTGATTCTGATTCTGGCGACAGTCCTGACAGTAACGATAGGCCGATCCCAGTGCAACGTGACATTGTGTTTCTCGAGAACTGGGCACACACATAATTCCACGAGTTTATATTTCAAGGCCAGATTGCTGGTGAATAATCCCGTAATCATTATTATTTACATATAAAACTTGGGTATAGAACTTGGGCGGCATGATAAAAAATCTTTATATCCATAAGCTCTATTTAATTATTCATTTTATTTCATATTCAATGTTTACAATAATTAAAAAGACTAAAATTAACTAACTACAAACTATAAAAGAGCATCAAAAAACTCCTCCTCAACGCTGTCAGCCGGTAGTGTGCCCAAGAGACTGGCGGCGTTGCCACGCTGTATGGCAACACTTAGCCTCTGGCCAAGGTAAAAGCCAGCCCTTGGGTCACGGGAAGCGTCAACTAGGCGTTTGGAAATTTCCTTAAAAAAGCTGTGAGCACTCGGACCCCACGGCCCCAGAGTTTCAACCCCAAACGGCTCGAAAATATAGTTTCCACAAAGGTTACTATATTTACGCCGCTTGAAGTTCTCCGCAGCCGCAGCGGCAGCGCCAGCACAGCACGATGAGCTTGGAAGATGTGATGGCGCAAGAGTATCGACACAAGTTGCGTCCCACACTAAAGGCCTACCCATCTTCCAAGGAAACAAAGACATGCCGTCCGGTCTTTTGCCATCGTCGTGTGCCAAGCCATTGGGCTCTAAGATAGCTGGAACGCCGACGGTAACAAGAGCTCGTCGGATGATGTCGTTTATGTTCGCGTGCCGCGCAAAACGGCCCGCACTTCGGCTGCATGACAGGCCGTGGTGTCCAAGGCTGTTGACAGCTTCACCACAGTGACAGCGATGAGGAGAGCAGCAGGCGGCTCCAAGACGTAACGAAGCAGCGAGGCGGAAGGTCGTGTCGTCGAACAAAGTGCCTATGTCGCTTAATTATTGCGTTTAATTTAGTTGGCCGGCAAAATAAAAAGACCTTGCTGGGTGATCTCATATATTTTGTGGTTGAATAACTTCTCGGTGGATTGACTTACGGTTTAGGTGTCATAATAAAAAAAATTCACTATGTTATGCGCTATCCAAATAATGAGTTTATTTTAGCTGGCCCGGCGGCACTTTTGTAATTATTAGCCCAATCTAGGTGATATCCTATAATTTACACTTCTTTGTGTTTTCTTACAAAAATGTTTTTTATTAAAACAAAATCAAACTCAAACACAGCATATTATAACGAAAATGTATTTAATCATTATTGAAGTTGGGGATATTTGTAAGATGAAAAAAAATATTTTGATGGTCTATATTCAATAGAATCTACAAATAATTAGAGCTGCCAAATCTTGTCTCCGTGAGTTTTTGTCTAAACATGCATCGGGAGAGTGATTATTACTGAATAAATTAATCATTTATCTAAGGGCCAGACCATGAGTAGCTGTAGCAGGTAGTAAAGTTTGTTGTTTTAGAATAAAAAGCTAGCACTGGCATAGTTGTTGTTCTTTTTGCAGCAAGTATGTTATTAAGTATTTTAATGACGCAATATTTATGAAGGAAATGGTAGATTCCCAAGAAACTTTTATTGCGGCATAGTCAAGCAGAGCTTCTGTTGAAGACGGCTCCGAGGTGCTACGGTTGGTTCCTCCTGGTGCATGGTGGTTCGCTGTCGGTGTCCCGTGGTAGTGCTGGTGCCGGGGGGCGGGGCGCGGTGCGCGGGGGCGGGGGCGCGGGGGCGTAGCGCGGCCGCGACTCACTGTGCGCCCGACCGCCGCCGCGCCTGTTCCGCTCGCCGCCGCGCGCCGTCCGCCGGCTCCGCAATCCGCGCCACACGCCACCCGTGCTCCCGCAGCTCCGACATCGCTCTACCGCCAATTCAGCCATCTGTGAAGTGACCACCAAAGCGCAGTGCTATACTTGTGATCAGTTTAGTGCCAAGGAAAAGTTTTAAACTTGCGCGCGGGAAAAACTTTCGAAAAGTGCAGCACCGACTAGCCTGCAACCAGCTGCGGCGCCTGACCCTCCACCTTCTGGAGCAGTACCCATACAGGTAGGTACTCAACAAATGCTCAATGATACTTATAATGTATTTTTCTGGAACTTTACAAACTTTTCACAGTTTGTTAGGCTCACAAGTACGACGAGACAGTTCGCATGTGCCTACTAACATCGGCCTCATAAATATAAACGACGATATTATTCCACAAGTAGGTATAAACGCTCATCAGCTTATAGTTTGTTCGCTGAGCCCTGAAACTTTCATTCTTGGCCGCATGTCAAGTTTCACGAAGAGAAATTTCTGTGTAAACATGTTACGGTCATAATTTATTATTATGAAATTTGGTGTAGGTCGAAACAATGAATCTACGCTAGGCAACTTTTTATCGTTTGTGGTATGAGAACGCGATTTAAAAAAAAAAATATGGAAGAAAAGTGCCTTGGACTATTTTCCAAGTTGTGAGCCAGTCGCTCACATACATGAAAATGAAGGGCATTAATTATCATGTATAGAGGAGAAAGTAAAACTTTTTACTTACTTAATTACGAAGAAAACATGTTGCCCACTTATAAATTATTACAACTTGTAGTATCTAGGTATAAAAATCAAAAACTAAAATCATTTTAACATTGAGGTTCATTTCATAAACATCAAAGAAATATATTTTATGAGCTGTTAGTGGCGACGGCGAGTGAGTCACTGAGCTACTGATCCGCCTCAGTCGAGTCGAGGGTGACGCGGGCCCAGTGCGGCTGCTTCTTTACTTCTTCAATTGATTTAACCTTGCCACCACCACGCGTGTGAAGTAGTATTTGATTGTTTATAATAATAACCGATTCCTCTTCTCATGGAAACGTTATAACGTGAGAGAAACGTATTAGGTAAGGGTTCCTGAAACATTCAATTGAACTTGCCCAGCATCACTCGTTTGTAAAGACATTTAAAAACTAAAAAGATCTTTACGAGGAGGTATACTATGTATACCGAGGAGGTTTATGTGATGGTCAAGGTGGTACAAATAAGTGCGTTGCATGATATTTGTCCTGGTTATGAACGTTATCAGTGCATCGAGGAGCGCGCCTGCTCGGCACAGCTCGCGAGGCGACCGGCCGACTGGCTCGTCACCTCACAACTTCACATACGAGGGTGCGTTTTTAAGTTCGCGGAATGGGGGGGAGGGGATAACAATAGGTCATCATCGGGATGGCCACAACTTCAGCCACTCAATATTAGTATAAATACCAGGTTTTATCTTAATTGGATCATTCTTCATTTTATGGTAGCGGCTAAGAGCAAGTTGTCACTCAAGTGCAAGTTGCGTCTTTATACCGCAGTGATCCGTCCCATCATGTCGTACGCTTGTGTTGTGTTCGCACATACCAAGCCCCGCTATATCCACAGGATGCAGGCGCTTCAAAACCGATACTTACGTAGGGTCACGGGTGCCCCCTTTTACGTACGTAACGAACGTCTCCACGTAGACCTTAGGATGCCCACCTTATTGCAGTTCATGAAACGCCTCACCAAGCGTTTCTTCGATCGTGCAATAAAACACCGTAATCCCCTGATCGCATCGGCCGCCCGATACGACCCCTCGCGTATCAGTCAGGTTCGCCGTCCAAGGCACACACTCATAACTCCCGACGACGCTATTACTCTCCTCCAGGAGAGCCGTAGGGAAACTAGTACGCTCAAACGTAAACCCCGATCTAAACCGCCGTCTTTCCGCCCTCGCCGTCGAGGTCCGTCGCGACGTCCCGGTAATTGCCCTCCCCGACCCTTGCTCGAGCCAGCCCGCGATGCTGTGCCAGTAGTTTTAAACCAGCCCCTAATTAATACCACTCAGATCCAGCCTGTCCCCTTGCTGCCCTCCCCCAGCGACGCCCTAAGCCGAGGTCCGAGCCCCATAGGGGGTGCCCTTAGCGTTTAGTCCCTTAGTTTGTAAGTTTTTTTGCCCTGGCTGGAGGCCTTAAATTCAAGGCATCCACAGGATAGTCCGGTTGAGCAGACGACAACCTTCTAGGTTGAACTGCGAGATGCCATTCAAAAAAAAAAAAAAAATTGGATCATTAGTCTTTGAATTATCGTCAAGCAAACAACTCAATCGGGAAGAAAGTGTGAATTACGGAAAAAATCGAGTACCGTGCCGTAATAAAGTTCCTTACCAAGCAAGGAAAGTCAGTTCAAAACATACTGGAAGAGATGGAATCCGTTTACGGGGACTCTTGCCCGGGTAAAACCATGGTTTACAAGTGGCACAGTCTCTTTGAACAAGGCAGGACATCACTTGAAGACGACCCACGGCCCGGACGGTCGATCGAGGTGACTACTCCGGAAATCATTAAAAAAGTCGAAAAAATAATATTGGAAAATGCCAGACTAAAGAAGAAACAGCTTGCAGAAATGGTTGGAGTGTCGGATACGACAATTTTCAAATTTCTACACGATCATCTTGGCATGACAAAGGTCAGTGCAAGATGGGTGCCAAGAATGCTCACGCCGCCTCAAAAACAACACCGCGTGGAGTGTTCTCGCACGTTTTTGGACCTCTGTTACGAAGATAAGGATGGACTATTAAGTCGAATTGTTACTGGAGATGAAACTTGGGTTCATCATTATGAACTTGAGTCGAAACAGGACTCTATGCAGTGGCACAAAAAAGGCACACCACCACCCAAGAAGTATAAAGTGTCACAATCGGCTGGAAAAATCATGGCAACAGTGTTTTGGGATTAAGAAGGGATCCTGTTGACCGATTATAAAGATAAAGGCGTTTCTATAACCGGAGAATACTATGCTTCTATCCTCGAGAGGTTGAAAGAAAGCATTAAAGAAAAAAGGAGGGGTAAATTGACCAAAGGTGTCCTTCTTCTTCACGACAACGCGCCTGTTCACAAGAGCCGTGTTGCGTTGGCTGCCCTGCACAAGGTGGGCTTCGATATTTTAGACCATCCACCCTACAGCCCAGACCTGGCTCCCAGTGATTATTACCTCTTCCCAAAACTGAAAAAAGAACTTCGTGGGAAGAAATTTCCAACTGATGAAGAAGTGAAGGACGCGGTTTCAGCTTATTTTTCGGACAAAGACAAAACATTTTTTTATGTAGGTATACATAAGCTAATTGAAAGATCTGAAAAATGTATAAGGGTAGCAGGTGAATATATTGAAAAAGAAAAATAATTTAGTATTTTTATTTTCACTTCTCACCCTCCATTCCGCGAACTTAAAAACGCCCCCTCGTATGTGGCACCTGTGCATGCGGTAGCACGGTGATGTATTTGTGCTCACTAGGATACCTACGCCACACTACAAGTAGCACGTACCGCGGACGCCGTTCTTGTCGGATGATTCTCGACTTGTCGCCATAATAACATATGACACGAATTGAATTAATTTCAAATAAGTCATAAGAATCCAGAATAAACATGATCGCCAACAGCCGAGCGTCACTGGCTCGTGAGCGCACGTGTCCCACACGGCCGCGGCAGCATGCGGCACAGCGCTCGCCGCTCGCAACTAAATCTATCCCGGCGATATCTGACATCCCGGTTCCCTCACATTCTATAAGAAACCATACATTTAACTATCTCCGCGCGGTTTGTTGGCTTCTTGATTGTTTCCTTTGTGCTGTTTGTTATATTTTCAAACACGCGCGGGCCAAGCTCTGTAGTATGTTCACACATTAACTTTCCGGAGTGGTAAAAATCAACATAGGCCAAGAAGAAAATACGTACCTATTAAAGGAGCTAACTTATAAACGATTCAAATTTATTTTGGACCACTGTGCACCGCGCGGGCTTCCTCTACCAAATTAATAAATAATCACGTAAATCAGTCCAGTAATCACAGGGTAATCAGTGCACATATGTACATAAGATGCTGGTGGAATAATAAATACTTAGAAGTCGGTTAAAAATCGCATGACAATCCGTTGCGTCGTATATAAGAATATGCGATGACTTTGGACCCAACAATAAAACGTACAATTAATAGTGTATTATCAATTTATCACAATACCGATCTACGCCAGATACTCTTAGTAGTTTAGGCGCTACGGTGGAACATACAAATTAAACAAAAATATACATACATACATATTCATACACATGCATACATAGACAGCTAAAATCTTAACCCTTCCTTTTGACTCTGCCATAGTCGGGAAAAAAGCACACTTATGCGTTTGGAACACTTGTTGGTGTCGCTACTCTTGACCGCTCTGTTCGAGCTAACCAACGGATTCCGGTGTCCCGCGGCTTGACTGACTGGAGGCCTGCACGCCCCAATACATACAATCTGCTCCTCCATACTATACATCCGTAACAGTGCCGGGAGACAATCTGTCCCCGGCGAGAGCGCTGCGGCCCGCGAGCCGCGACCGAACCGGACCGTAACACTCACACTCATCATCTGCCTAGCCGTTTCCCAACTAGCCCTTTCCTTTTCCCAACTAACCTCCTGTATAAATCTTGTGAAGTGCTAACAGTTCGACCGCTATTTATAATGAGCAGTGAACTAAAACAACACGCAGCACTTCCATACAGCACTGAATTTATGTACCAAAAGGAGACAGAGATAAGGAAAGGTAAGAAATTTGCCCTCAAAAAAGTCCAAAACATGCTTACACAGACAAATATACATATGTACCTCGGACCGCCACTCTATAACAGGCTAAATGTAAAAAGAAACATCTGCAACCTAAATCATAGTATCTTAACTTAGCTAAAGTTAAGATACTATAAATTTTACACCTTTTTACATAGGTACCAATAAGATTAATATCAATGTTAACAAAAAATTAATGTTACCTCCAATCGCCTGAAACACAGGATTACCTAGTTCAGGCACAAATCACGGGTGAACTTGACATAAATTTAAGAAAAACTGTATTCATTTAACGTTATACCTTATATTTTTGTTTTTTTTTTTACTGTTTTGGGGTCAGCTTCCAGTCTGACCGTATGCTCTTGTCCCATGTAACTTGGGGTCGGCCCAACACGTTTTTTTCCATTCTTTCATGTCAACATAGACAACATTTCATATCATTCCTCACACAGTCCATCATCGTTTCCTTGGTCTGCCCCTCCCTCTCCATCCGTCTACATGTATATTCATCACTCTTTTTAACCGACTTCTAAAAAAGGAGGAGGTTCTCAATTCGGTTGTATGTTTTTTTTTTTTTTTTTTTTGTGTTTGTTACCTCATATCTCCGTCATTTATGAACCGATTTGAAAAATTCTTGTTTTATATGAATGGATCTACTTCCCGATTGGTCCCATAGAAATTTCATCAAAATCGGTTCAGCAGTTTGGTTTTGAAATCAAAATAGCTGGAAATTTTTGTGTTTGTTACCTCATATCTTCGTCATTTATGAACCGATTTGAAAAATTCTTCTTTTATCCGAATGGATCTACTTTCCGATTGGTCCCATAGAAATTTCATCGAAATCGGTTCAGTAGTTTGGTTTTGAAATCAAAATAGCTGGAAACAATATGTCATCCAAGTAAAAGAAATTGCCAAATTGATACTTGACAAGGATTTGTGTGTGATGGAATTTGAACTAAAAAGGGTAAAATAAAAACTTTTTTGCAAAAAAAACCGACTTCCAAAAAAAAAACACTAAAAAAGTGGGAAATAACTTTACTTTCGGAAGTCGGTGGCAAAAAAGTCAATGAAACAAACAATATAGTCACCGACTTCCGAAAGTAAAGTTATTTCCCACTTTTTTAGTGTTTTTTTTTGGAAGTCGGTTTTTTTTGCAAAAAAGTTTTTAGTCACATACCATGACAGTCGATTCCCTTTCAACTTTTCTTTAAATGGCGCAACTTTCAAACTTCTAATAAACTCATTCCTAACTTTATCCATTCTTGTCGCAGCACACACATCCACCTCAACATTCTCATCTCCGCTACATGCAATCTTCAATACTCAATACTTTTATTGCATTCTACATGCAGGTATTCTTAGGTGGCAAACTTATAATTAGATCATGATATGGACCCTTGGACCCTGTCGGGCACGGCAAAATAAGTGAGTGAGTGATCTTTTTCATTCATCTTCTTCTCAGCCCAGCATTCCGATCCACACAGTGCGACAGGTCTAATCACGGACTTGTATATTTATGTATATACTAGCTGTTGCCTGCGACCATCGCTCGCATGAAAGTATTATAAAAATATTACTTTCCTGTTTGAGTCAGATTTTGTTCACAATTTCTAGGGTTTTAATTTTTGTACACGGAACCCTAATTCCTTTTCTAAAATAAAAGTAGCAAAGTGTTAATTTTTACTATTTTCAAAAAACTTTGCGGGTTTAAAAAATGTATTATTTAAGCTATCGTCAATTTAATTGGTTTTAAATTTCTCAAATAATACATTTGTCCTCAAAATAGTAGATGTCGCCAAAATGTAGTTGCCAAACAATATAAAAACAGTTCCATAATAAATCATCGGGATATATTATCAAGTATCAAAAAAATTGGTTTTTATTTATTATAATAGGTTTGTCCTGATAACTGCATTATCAAATTAATTGAAAACGATCATTAAAAAAATATATAGCACTAGAAAAATTCATGAATTTTATTTCGAAAAGCAGTAGCTGTCTACACCCGTTGAATTGTTATAGCTACGATGTACTTTATGGGGGTTGTAATTTTTTTTCAGGTAGTTTAAATATATATTAAAAAATCTAGTAGTAGTAATAATTGAAACAGAATTTATTTCAAGACAAAATAATCAATATTTATGTTAAAAATCACAACAAAAAACAATATAAAAATCAAAATTATACCTATATTGTAATCTAGGTAATTAAATTAACTGAAATAAAAAAAAAATGAAAAAATAAATTGTACACAAAAGAAAACTAAAAAAACGTAATCATTGAATAATCAGCGTTGGTTTTAATTTCGAAGGGTAAATTTTCATAGTTCGCCAAATTGGCTCCGCCCCTTTGAAGATTTTTTCATTAAATTTATAAACTGAACTATTAAATTGGTAACGAAAAGTATTATTTTGATAATTGAACGAAATAAAATTTAACTACTGTACTAGTGACAAAATAACAAATAAAAATAAGTCGCAATCTGGGGACGGGAATCGATTTATTTGGTGACAGATCTACCATTCTGAGTACGAAGCTATTATTTTGAGAACAAAGTTTTTATCTAAGGAATGAACTACGATTTTATTGATTAACTCTTAGATTATATACATGTCTAAATAGAGTGTTGCGCTGCAATCGCAACAGAAACAACTGGCCAGATTTGAAGCGCTTTTCTATTGTTTAAGAGCCCATACTACCTCAGATGGCTTAGCATGATCCTCCGTTACGCCGAAAATACTGCAGCATTAGTTTTGAAATATATATACGGTAAAGTTGAGGATTAATGCTAAGTCCTATGTTTGACGAAAACACGATTCCATAAAATTTTCTCGATAGAAAAAAATTCCAAAGTTACCTCCAAACCGAACGATAAAGCGCTGGTATTCAAAAAATACTTAAAATTAGATCATGAAACTTGGCATACTAACTGAACTACCTTTAAAGCAGGTCTTATGTTTTTTTTTTTTTAATTCCTATTATTTTCACCGTAAAAAGAAAATACCTAAACTATCGGCGTCTTGAAGTTTGTTCCCTGCCGCCCGACACCCCCGCTCAGTCTCGCTTCGGCTTTCGAACGGGATGGCTGTGTCGCTTGCGCTCAGAACACACATTACGCAACAGGACGACGTAAAATTAAAATATTGAAGTACTTAGGTTTATAGTGTTTGCGCAATGGGAAATAAGATAGATTTAGGAAACGAGGAGATATGCCCGGTAGACGAAAATGTATCGGAAACCTGTGTCTCCAGTTTGCCCCTACCACACGGCAACTACTACACATGCAGTTCAGTAAAAGCAATAAATACGCAGTCGCGCACACATCCGCATTTCTTAAAACAGAACGTACTACACAATCAATTATAAACCTTATCCTATCAATCACAGCGTGTATATACCATGCACCGTACAACTTACCCACACAAACACATCGGTCGCTATCGTTGTGCTGTGCAAAAGCAATTTATTTTACATATACGCTAGTGATTGACTAAATCGGAAAGTTATCGAATCTTACATTTATTATTGTACAAAAAAAAATTGGGGTCCTCAAAATAAAATAAATAATAAACTGCATGTCCAGAAAATATTATAATAAAAATAAACAATATGTAACTTAAAAAAATATTATTAAGTATATTAAAACAATCAAAAATCTGGTTACGGTGGTTTAGGCTGTCATAGGGTATTGAAATTGAAACAGTAGGTATTGTAGAACCCTGCTATGGTGTTTACTCACTGACCTGTAAAGTGGAAGTATTTGTGCAGTACTTGCCGCTTTGATATTACTGGGGTGGCACTTTTTGTCAAATAGTGTACTCTTAAATTCATATATTTTTCCATGACTGCTTTGATAAGAAAAAAAATAGGTGATTATTCAATGGGAACTGCTCAAATTGGTGAAACTTAATATTATCAAAGAGATCTAATCCTATCGATCGATCGATAGCCTACGTTAGTCGATCTGCACAAACACATCACTAACTCGCCGCACGAAGCAGCGGCCGCGATGCATCCACATAAAGTATCGTTTTGTGATGTTTACGTTGCTTGTCCAGTCACTTAGCGGCAAACTTAGGTAGTGGTTAAGGAGCAATGTATTTGTTGCAAAAATAGTACAGTTGCTGTGATATTTGAAAACAAAAATAACATAGTAAGAGCAAGAAATATTTTACGATTTGTTGTTTTTCATGATTTTAAAGACATATATAGTAAAATACTTGTGCTAACACATGGTAATTGATTCCATTTTGCCGTTAGTAGGTACATTGAAACTAAATTTGCGATGTACAATTTTATGTTCATATAATGACAAGTTAATATTAAATTATGATTGATAATTTTATGAAGTTCTTAGTACTCGTCCGATAATAGTGTAGTTTATTCTAACAAAATCGCTTCGACTTCGTGTGCCCGCGTGACCGCGAGCAGTAGTGTGCGAGCGAGTTAAAAGAGTGAGGTGGCGCGGGGAAGTGGGGGCCAAATCAGAATTTGAGCTGAGGTTGTATAGGCTCTTAACCTGCGCGCGCATCACTGGTGCGGCGTACTGAGTGATACCAGCCCTTGAATATTTCCCATTACAGGAGGGAAAAAAATATTTTTTGCTTTTGAGATATTTGTTTAAATTTAAATTCATTTAATTATGATTTACATACTAGGAGTTTATGCATATGAATTACTAGGTAACATTATTTGTAATGAAAAAGATATTATTATTAAAGATTATTTATTCTTAATATTCTATTTAAGAAGTATTCAACCACAACATTATTATTATATTATACTAGCTGTCCCGGCGAACTTCGTACCGCCTAACAGTCAATGAATCCTACCCCACCTACCCTACCTACTCTACCCACCCTACCTACTCTCCTAGTACCTACCACCTACCTACCACCTACCTACCACCTGCCTACCACCTGCCTACCACCTGCCTACCACCTGCCTACCACCTGCCTACCACCTGCCTACCACCTGCCTACCACCTGCCTACCACCTGCCTACCACCTGCCTACCACCTGCCTACCACCTGCCTACCACCTGCCTACCACCTGCCTACCACCTGCCTACCACCTGCCTACCACCTGCCTACCACCTGCCTACCACCTGCCTACCACCTGCCTACCACCTGCCTACCACCTGCCTACCACCTGCCTACCACCTGCCTACCACCTGCCTACCACCTGCCTACCACCTGCCTACCACCTGCCTACCACCTGCCTACCACCTGCCTACCACCTGCCTACCACCTGCCTACCACCTGCCTACCACCTGCCTACCACCTGCCTACCACCTGCCTACCACCTGCCTACCACCTGCCTACCACCTGCCTACCACCTGCCTACCACCTGCCTACCACCTGCCTACCACCTGCCTACCACCTGCCTACCACCTGCCTACCACCTGCCTACCACCTGCCTACCACCTGCCTACCACCTGCCTACCACCTGCCTACCACCTGCCTACCACCTGCCTACCACCTGCCTACCACCTGCCTACCACCTGCCTACCACCTGCCTACCACCTGCCTACCACCTGCCTACCACCTACCTACCACCTACCTACCACCTACCTACCACCTACCTACCACCTACCTACCACCTACCTACCACCTATCTACCGACAATTTACGCTTTCGCGACATAGACAATAGTTTATTAACCTTTCTATTAGATCAAAATAAAATAAATTTCTGAACGCACGCATAAATATTTGACAATCAATAAATATGTCAATCATTTGTCACTACTGACAGTATTTGACAGGATGGACATCAAATGTTTGACAGGTACGAAACCAAGGAACATTTTGGGAAAATGATTTATCTTTCGTAATTTTTTATTCGTCGATTTTTCATTGTTTTTAAGATTTATTCTGCTATTCTAGGCAGAGACAAATACAACAAATCAATAACCATGAAAATTGGTCCAGCAGATCTAGAGTTATAAGTGTTGTAACAAACCCGACTTTGTTTTATATATATAGATAAGGGCTATCTGTTCCTACACGAAATCTCTTAAGGGGTCACTTTACTCATCATTATGAACAACTTTTACTTTGGGACCAACCATAAAATCGCGAAAAAAAATATCTGCTGTTCCCTATGTTCGCATAACTCGTCAAAATATATAGAACAGTAGATTTATCTTTTCGCGATTTTAGGGTTGGTCTCATAGTAAAAGTTGTTCTTAATGATGAGTACAAGATCCCCTTAAGAGATTTCGTGTATGAATCGATAGACCTTATAATTATACTGGGTGGAAGGGACACTGTACCGAAAACAGAAACCACTATATATACATGTCCATATATATCCATATATACATATTCTATGTATATCATCCAGCACTAAAGTTAAATGGTGGCTTGAAATCTCGAAATACAGTTTTAGGATCATGATTAAACATTTTTTAAATTAGCTAACGCTCAAATGGGAAATTTTACATTCAATAACAAGCAACCCTGTAAACATGGCTGTCAAATGGCATAACATCTCTGGAAAAACTTACACTTTATTAATTTAAGTAATTGTTTCTTTACAATATAGTTATTTAAAGTTTACTTACCGATGATAGCTAACTTGTTTAGTTGTTTTCAATCGTTCTATGTAATTCCTGCACACTTCTATAGCGCTAATCGTCATTTTCATATGTCACTGAACGCATGTTTACCATAAAATTACAGTGACGTCACTGAGCGGGCGGAACGAGCCTATGATCCCACAGTTGCCTTATAGTTTTTTTGACGTTTTGACGCTCGAACTCTCTATCTAGACATGTATTAATCTAAGGATAAACCATATCTTATTTTAAAAACATATTATAACAATAATTTGATAATTCTTATCTGACGGCACTTTTAATTTATCTGAGAATGAAAATATTTCTTGGCGATAGATCTATAATTAGATGATACAAGTTGATGACAAATTTGTAATTGTCAAAGTTTATACTTTGGTGACAAAAAATATAATTCCCAAACTAAACCTTTAAAAAAAAAACGTTATCTGCGGCCAAGTTTGAATTCGATAGAATAAAGAAAACAGTAGACATCAACATTTTAATTAAAGAATGTTCAAGCGACTATGGAACTTAGTATCGTTATGAAACCTTTGTTGTGATACAAATATTTATGGCTTAATTTAAAGCTTAATTTTAGGGCTTTCGAATGTGATTCTCCGCATTACACAGCAATTAGGCATCGAAGTCTAGGTCTACAGTCAAATCTCTAAGCGACATCTAGGTATAGTTCCACACCACCTCCGTAAACATGACACCGATGTTGGAGAAATGAAAGAACTGAAAAGGCGAGTACGGGCACTTGATCCTGCCCCTACCACTCTCCAAGACCTCCAAGATGCCGTCGTTGCAGAATGGGACAACATTCCTCAAGAGACTGTTGTCACATTAATTAGGTCCATGAGAGAACGCATGGAAGCAGTCATCAGGGCTAGGAGGGGTAACACTAGGTTTTAAGTTGTTTTTAAGGACTTTGTTGTAGTTTTTGCTGATAAAATAAAATTTAACTTTTTAATCATTTACATTAGCTTGCTTTTTTTATTCCCTGGTAAACAAAAAACCAAATCTATTGATTTATTCTGAAATTTAAATAAATTGCCTTTCCAATGATACCTTATAGTCATATGTCTACCATTGACTAATAGGGTTAAAATGACTTTGAAGGGAATTCTTAAAGAGGTGCGATTTTTGTGACGCCGAGTGTATTAGCCCATGTACAGTCGCTTAAAAAGCGTAATAGATTTTTCAACTAAGCTATTGGCTTCTGCCCGCGGACTCGCCTGCACCCAATTTGCATGAATGAATTCTATATTTATTTTCTAGAATATTGGTAGCTAAGATAAGTTCTTAAGCTCTATGGGTTTTCACTATATGTATACTTTATTTGGATACTTTGAAATTGTTTATTTAAATAATTGATTTACAAAAATATTTATATTAGGGCCTTAAAAACTATAGGTGAATAATATTAGGATTCAATCTGAACTAGGAATAAACCTGTATCTCCGGTAACTCACTCCAGTGCTTAGATAACTAAATATGATATAAGATTCCTAAAAAAAAAAGAACTCATCTATAAATACAATTGTTAAAGTACTATTTAAAGTAAGAAAAACAGTTTGCTTAGCCTTGCTAAATTTCTCTACAACATTCTATTATTACAATTATCCAGGTCACGTTCACGTTGTGTCTACAGAGAAAAATGTCATGTCATTAAAATGTGAAATATAATGATCACATGATAAAAACTAAAATTATTTTAAGTGCGTCAATTATTAAAGATCAATATACTTATTAATAAACTATAACACAATAATAAAAAAATAACTTATTGAATAAAGTCTCTCAAGCGACGTCATTGTAATCAAATAGAATTGACATAATATGTATCTTGCCTCAGCTATTTTCTTGGCAGGGTATTCTTGATCGCCTGTTTTGTGTTTGCTTTGTTTTTTATAACGCAAGCATGTTACACACTGTGGCAGTTCAGATTTTTAGTGCACTCTTTAGATTGATGACCTTGTTCTCCACAATTTCCACAAGTATAGGTAGACTGTAGGGATAAGTGGAAGGAGGGAAGGGAGGCCTTTGCCCTGCAGTGAGACACAAGTGGCAGATAATAATAATACGTAGTCTCGCGTCAAGTCTTTGCAGCATGTCCATACTGTTGACATTTAAAGCACCTGGTCACAACTGTAAAGTCCCTCACTGGGCAGGATGTCCAATTAATGTACACCCGGTTTTGGTTTATATGGGCCTTCCTTATGCTAGCCGTCACTTCAAGGATAAAATTGCACGTAGCTCCTTCCTTTTTACCGGACTTGTGACTCAATTTTATACAGGCCATAAACGAGACTAAATTTTGCTTATAAATGCAATTATACACTTCTTCACCACTCAAAACGGTCGGAACTCCTATCACTGCAATTCTTGGTCTTCTCTTATGGGGCTCTTCCACTTTCAGTCCAGAACTACTAAGCTCAGCTGATTTCCTAAGTTTTTCAATATCGTCTTTGGTTTCCGTGCTAATAATGACGCCCCCGTTTTTAGTTTTTCGCAATCCTCAAACGTGCAATTTCATTTGTTCAGGGCATATTATATAATTTTTAGGACTAACAATTTTTTTCTATACTAGTCAGTGTATGTCTTTGTGCAAAATGTCAAACTGGTTAGTTTGTTCTTATAAAGCCCATGGTTTATACACTTAGATGGGATTGCAAGACAAGCAAAACTGTTAATGTGAATCAGAATATAGGCACATTTAAACTTTCACTATCACTAACGGGATATCTTCCGCGATTAATGTTTTTTTTTCTTTTTTTTTTGAGCTCCCGATATATCGACGCTTTTGCAAGCGCCATGATCATGAAATGACAGGAGAATGCGGGTGGATGGTAAAAACTTGTTAGGCGCAGACAAATCTGTCTAATTGCTTCCGAGACAACCATGGAGAGATTTAAATCTTTCTTGTTTAGCTTTCCAGTGCTGTGGACAGAGGACAGGACAGCTTACACTAGAAATTTGGCGGATGTCGAGGCCACCAAAACGAATTGGTAGGGTGGCTTGCAGCCACGCTCGATTGTCCAGGGCCACATTACGAATGGAAGTTAATGTGTAGCGAATAATTTGGAAAGAGAAAAAGGACGGAGAAAATGTATACAATTTGTACCAAAACAGCATTATCTGATAAGGATGAATGCCGAATATAAATTAATTTCAGAGAGTCCATTGGAAATATCGTTAAAATGTTTGATTTTGTATTGGATGTAAGACGAATTATTGTTTTCCTGAAATAAGGGATCCTAGGAGATGCAGGAAGTTTTTTCTAAAATTTGGATTTGCGGGGCTATTGCATGAAAATCTATAGTCGATTGTCTGACGGTGACGTCAGAGAAGTAAATTATGCACAACTAGATCCGAATACGAAGTCGACTCTCTGGAGCCCCAGGGAGAGCCGTCTTTACGCTCAAATTATAGCATAATTATAGCATTTTGTCTACTTTAAAAGTGTAAGATTTACCTTTTCCATAGAAAGCACTTTTTAAAAGTTATAAGCGCAAGCCATTTGAGCCAGGTTACATACTATTGGTATCTTAACAACATCCCAAAAATTGAGTACACTGCATTTTTTTTTTGGTAACCTGCGTTTTTAATGACTGGTCTATCGTGTCTGGTGATTCCAAACAATGCTGATCCGATGATCTGTGAGCATAACAACACGCTCGGTATAGCTTCGTGGGTAATATCTCAGAACCGGACTTATCTTCTGATAAACACATAGTATCTTCATTAGATTTGAAAGCACCCAAATAGCACAATCTGTTTGTAGGTAGATAGAACAGTGATTAAAGGGCTCGCACCATCGAACGCGTGGCGCCCCATCATGCCGACTTGCTGAGTCCGGCCCCACAGTCCTACAGCCCCAGTGTCGCGGCGACACACCTACACTCATCTGCTGCCTCCGTCCAGAAATAAATCTACAATGTGTCGCCGGGCAACAAATTTTTGTATGGCCTACAAATAGTTGTTCCGAGGCTGGTTGTTTATGTATATCAGTTTAAATGTTTGTAAACGCACCCAAGATACGGGAGAAATTACTAGTGTGGGGCAACGTTTTAAAAAAAAGAAAGAAAACAGAATGAAATACAGCGCCACTCTGCCGTTATAGCGGTAACAGCGGTGACACGGCGCGGCACCGGAAAGAGGAGCTCTGCACTCGAAGCGCGCGAACCTGTTCTTGTTGTTGCAGTACATGGTCGTACCGCGTGCGGTTCACTCCTTGCCTAAGAGAGGAATCCTGTGTCCCAGCAGTGGACATTACATTAACTAGAGATGGACCGAATGCGGATTCTCCTGAATGTCGAGTTCGGCCGAACATTCTGTTGAGACATGTGCCTAAGCTGAAGTTCGGCCGAAGTTCAGTTGAACTTCGCGCGCCTTTAGACGGCGACAGGTTCAATCACGTATTTTATATAATTAGTGAAGGGTCCCTGGATGGTTTGATGGATGAATGATGATATATACTCGTAGTTTGAGTGGCAAAATTTCATCAAAATCGCGAATCACAAGCCCCTTACAGTGCACAACTGTTGCGAAATTCGTACGAATTATTACTCCAATTAGCACTGAAACATGGACAGTTGGACACCGAATGTGAAATCATTTCTATTGTCTGAGCGGCGACATGCTAGCCGCCGCCGCCGCGCGCCGCCGCGTTATGATGGATTGCATGCAGATGACGTGGATATAAAACGTTGACTGCGGGAAACACGACGACTGTTCGCCATTTAGAGCAAAAGAAAATGAATTTTGGTTGTATTTGATGCACACATCATCATCTGCCTAGCCTTTTCCCAAACTTTGTTGGTGTCGGCTTCCAGTCTAACCGGATGCAGCTGAGTATTTTACATGAAGCGATTGCCTATCTGACCTCAACAACCCAGTTACTGGGTAATACGATACCCCTTGGTAAGGCTGGATGTCAAACTTTCAGCTTCTAACTTACTACGTACTTGTAACGACTGTCAAACATCTACGTATGACAGCCGGGACCAACGGCTTAACGTGCTTTCTGAGGCACTGAGGAAACTCGGTATGTAATGATAGTCACCCATCCACGGACCAACCTCGGCAAGCACGGCTTACCCTTGAAAATCCACCCGTGCGGCTGTAATTATTTAGCCACGAGCTCCTCCATCCCCCTCATCCTTTCATTAATATACTAGGAAAAACAAATTTAGTTTTGCTGTTAAGTGTAAAACATCTGGATGAGTGCTAAAAATATTGTTAATATATTTTTTAATGCTACGGAACCCTGCGTCTGCGATTCCGACTCGCGCTTGGATGGTTTTTTTTTAAATAAAAGTAGCCTATGTTACTCCTTATAACATCAGCTATCTGTAAAATCGGTTCTGCTGTTTCGGAGATTAGCCGGAACAAACAGACTGCCTGACAGAAAAATTTAAAATAAAATGTTTTATTTTCATTCCCTTTATTTATTCTTGTACATAATTTTTACATTTTAAATATTCCTATATTATAAAATTTGTATGAAAAAACATTTAAAAACATAAAGAGTTTGACATCGCACCGTGCGTTCAAGCACAAGGAATAACAATACAACAAATAAAAAAAACGAAAAAACCCGACTGCGGTAAAAAACTCAAGTTAAAAAAACACTAAAAAGCTAAGAACAAACACATTTTAAATTTTAAAAAGTTGGAAGCACGCGGGACCCGTTTGCCTGCTTCCAACTTCTTATTTTTTCCAGCTTTTTAGTTTACAAAAAATGTGAAAGATTTCGTAGACTATTAGCCAAACTTTTACCGCCTTCACCGCGTGGAGGTACTCCTAGCTTATTAAGTTGTGTTCTGATTCAAAATTTATACGCGGTGTCATTTTCACAATTAATACGAATCTAACGACACCTTTGAAGCTAAAATCTGTCGAGCCATTCAGGCTGCAGAGCGTGCCAAACATTTGAATTTGGCGCCAAAAATCCGCCATTTTTTTATTTTGATATACCCAGTGTCACTCTCACAGTAAATACGAATCTAACGACACCTCTCGAGCTAAAATCCATCGAGCCGAGTCAATTATACTAAATACATACATACTTACATACATACATACATACATACTTACATACATACATACATACTTACATACATACTCTCGAAAAACATAACCCTCCTTCTGGCGCAGTCGAGTAAAAATATCTCGAGTTGGCGGAAGAGTTGAATTTGTGTGTGTGAGCTACCTTGCAAATTTCACGCTGCAGTTCATGTGAAAAATTTAGTAAAACGCCATCTGTTGCAAAAAGCTCTAATCAAAATGTTTAGTAGATGGCTACTTGATCATTTTATGGATTCGAATTTCTACAAAAAATAAAAAAAAAATTGTCTCTGTCATGAAACCGCTACGCTGTTTACTCCGTGTGACATTGATTTAAAATAGCCGTTCTCATGCACGACATGACAAACAACTGAAGAATACTGACAAAATGCAATATTGCTCATCCCCTTCAGCAAGAAGCATGATAATATATAGCTTTACATTCGAAGAAGCCATTTGAACAGAATCTATGCGGTAGGTTTTGCGCCATTTCATTCACAAAAAGTACCACTTAGTATCGAATTTTGTTTCTGTGTGTATGTATCGCCTGATCCCGTTCACGCACGACACCCGCAATCGGCTTAATAAACGCAAATTATTGTTTAAAATTAGAAATTCGGCTGTAAAATGTCGCATGAATTCTTAAATTTTACCTTATTTCTTTTATTCATTTTTTCTTCTTATTGTTTACATTTAAATATTTCTTACAAAAACCTATTTAAAAAAAACATTTAAAATGTAAAAAATAGTAGCCCACCGGCACCGAGAACAGGGTTCGCGCTACCGGTGGTCAGGGCTCTTGAGAGAGGAACCTCCTAACAATACGAGCCGTGTCCAGAAGTACTGCTTTCTGAATCAAGCCCTTGATCCAGCCGCCAAGCGAGAGCCTCCTCAGATGTTGGTCGAGGCTCTTCGCTATTAAACCATTGGCCGACACGACTATCGGCACAATGACTGCTGTACTCACGTCCCACATGTCGAAAACCTCGCGAGCAAGATCTAGTAGATACTTGAATTGCTTATCTTTCTCTGCTTTCACGAGGTTCTCGTCATGCGGGACTGTTATATCAACAATCATTGCGCGACGCTCCAATCGATCTATTACCACAATGTCAGGCTTATTAGGAACAATAGTCCTGTCAGTGACGATAGGTCGATCCCAATACAACGTGATATTACCATCGTCGAGAACTGGGTCGGGCGCATACTGATAGTATGGCACTTCTGATCCCACAAGGTTGTACTTCAAAGCAAGTTGCTGGTGGATAATCCTAGCAACGAGGTTGTCTGTGCAAGTACTCTCCTTTAGCCAGACGAGAACACCCAGAAATAGTATGTCAGATCGATTCTCCGGGACGGTGGCATGCCCGACATATTATGTCAACCGTGCCATCCTTCACAATGTATTTCCGATAGTTAAGCCTCTTTCACACAGGCGCGTTTTTTCGCGCTTTGCGGCATGACGGTGACGCCGCAACGCAAAGCCTCACACATAGGCGCGGCGTGGCGCGCGCCGCGCTCTGCGTCAAGCCGCATACTTTTTGGATACGCACATCCTCTCAATTATATTTTTTTGACAACCGATTTCTGGTCATATATTTTTAAATACGTTGATTTTTTCCATCTCATCCACTATGTAACTCCAACCATCCAAAATATTTTCTTATAGTAATAGTGGCAAAAGTTTGCTAAGTGACTCTATTCTGTACGCCTTTAATTTTAGACTTGCTTTTTCTCTTCAGACTCTCACAATAGTGATAATAGCATCCGCTTGGTAATATTTGTGGGAAAATGTACCTTAATTATGGCATCTTCATAATCAGTTTTAAATTGCGTGGGGTTCCAGTTAGGTATTTGGCTCTTTATTGTGTAATATATGTTCGCGTTGTTTTATCCGGGAGGAAGGCATAGATAACGGGTATTATATGTATTTGTAGTCTCTTGAGAACTACCCATATCGCAATGCATATTATAAAGTTGTAGAAATGGTTAAAAAATGGCACCAAATGTGCCATCACCGAAATAGTGCTCACGTTACGTCATGATCATTTCTGCCTCACTGGATGCAAACACTAAAATTCTTGCTCCGTCATTACGATGGTAGTCGGCTAACAAAAATGTCTCAAATTTAGACGGAACCTTAATGTCTGTAAAACTTTTACAATATAATTTGTCTACTTCAAATGTTTTATTTCTATGTCGGTAAAGTGTCGACTTAATACTGGAGAACTCTGGTAACTTTCTAATTATGTTAATACCAGAATTTTCGAGTGAACCTATGGCTTTTCTATAGATCTTGGGTACGGACACAGTATCTGATTCACTTACTTGTTTTTAACAGTCATTTATCTTCATGTCTATCTCGTTTTGGGCTTAATCAGGGGAGCATGTTGGTAAATGTGATGTGGTTTTTAACACAATATTATTATTAATAGTAACCGATTCGACGCATTTGCTTTTACGATATAGAGCACATCGCCTACCAACCACTCAACAGTAATAAAGTGTAGTCGTCAATTTTTTTTTTGTTATCATTGTAGAAATGGTATTTAACTATAGGAAAGCATAGATTGTGGAAAAGGGTAATCGTATCGTGTAGTCCATCGAAGGCGTCATAGTTGGCTGAGCTTTGTAAACTTCGAAGAAGATAGACTTGACATGCAGTTATTAAATTTAACTATAATATGTATTTTCGTCACTGAGCTCTCTTACATTTTTGAACCAAAAGCTATGAACGTCTATAGCTTGGCAATCATTTTCTAAGCCAACCGTTACTGATTGTGCGGATTCGTGGTCTGACAGCGATCTGGTCACATAGGAATAGCAGATTTAGCGTCGCGTCGTGTATACTCGTATTACTTACTATTAAGTCCAAACTTGCGTTTTTTCTCGTAGTCAGTTATAATTTCATATGTATTCAATACCTAATAAGTTGTTATTTTGAAATTAATTACAAACAGAAACTTCCATTTTATTTATTTGTATAGAAGCAAACACAGATGGAGGTCATGGAAATGCTTCAACTATAGTAAGATCACGGTTTTCTCAGCATTTTTTACTGAAGTTACTGACGATCTGTGTGTCGAAATAAAATAAAATCAGAACTTTAGTCAGAAATGACATTTATAAAGATTTTTCGATTTCCATAAAATGAACAAAAATGTATTAAATCTGAAAAGAAAGTACGATGTCGCTGCTACAAATTAGATAGTCCTCGTTTGAGCCCTAATGTAATTTTAATACAAAATTGAAACTGAAAAGGGTTATTGGTGACTCGGTAAAAAATGCAATTAAAAATTATCTGGTAGTATAGAGGATGTCAAAAAATAATAAATAAAATAACCAATGGTAACCACTAACAATGGTAACCACTAACAATGGTAACCATGTTGCATGGGTATAAGCAGTGATCGGAGTAGGTACCTAGAGCTAATGTGCCTAAAGTTCAAGGAACAGAAACGAAAGTGGTTAAATGGATAATAGTGCAAGAAGAAATTGTTTGAAGATAGATAATATAGAAAAACTGCTCATAATTTATTTTAATTCTTCGGAAGAAGAAAATCTAGCGATAACAAAGAAAACTCCTTTCCTGATGAAAACTGGACTGATTCAGATTAAGGAACAACATTCAACATCAACGGAAATAATATTCTGACCGAGTCTTAAGATTTGTAACCATCTTAATTATTGAGGTTGATTTCTGTTTACGTTTAGTTCCAATAATTGTACAAAATGAATAAATGGTATGAAAACCTATAAATTGTTTTGTTTAGGTACCTTGTTAGTTCTAACTATTATAGCTGGTATGAAAATTAAATTTGCTTCCGCACTTACGGCGTTCAAACGAAGATATGGAGATTACCTTTATTTTTAAACAATAAAAATCGTGCACATTTTTTTAGAGAGAAACAGGAAATGAATTCGATAATTGTTTTACTTCATTAATTTTAGTTGTACTTAAGTAAAGTTCAGACATTCGGAACAAATATTCTGAAAAAAAAATGTAGTCGGAAGGAAGTCCCCACTTTTCGTTTCTGTTCCTTGAACTTTAGGTACATTAGCTCTACCGATTCCGATCACTGGTTATAAGTATTATAACCATGTGTAAGGACATGCTGGTCAGGCACGAGCCGCCTGCTTGTACCGGAACTCGTAGTAATGATGCAGAGGCGCGTAGTGTGGGCTCATTCACGAGCGCCCCGCGGTACTGTAGCTACCCGCCGCACTAGCGGGCGCGCAAGACGCGGCGGCACGCGGCGCGGCGACGTCACGCCCGCGTCACGCTCGCGGCATCGCTACAGCGGTATGTAACATTCCGCTTGTTATATTTTACGGCCGCTTGGCCCTCAACCAGCGTTATTTGTATTCGCATTCGTTTGCCAAATATATCGCGACAGTCGAGCGAGTAGCTATCGCGCCTCGCCACACTCATGATAACGACTGCTGGGGCTACTTTGTATGATTGCGTGTCATTTTCTTCCTACATACCATAGATGTTGCGTCGGACGAGATAAAACATAAAAGTTTAAATAAATATTATGTCACAAAATTTAAAAATAAGTTGCAAGCAAGCCGCAACCGTTAATCTGAAGCGAATCTCCAGGTCGCGCGCTGACGTGTCGCACATAAGAAGCACGTAGTCCCGGAGCCCGGGCGCCGCGCCGTGTCCGACCCTCTGCGACTGACGACCGACTGACCCGCATCACCGAGCTGAGAGAGCTCGTTCAACTCGCACATTACGCCGCGAGGACATCCTCTCCTCGTAAACGCGACGTCCGCGTGCAAATGTGCGCGTAACGAGCGAGGCTGAAGCCGGACAGCCAGCCCATACCCACCCACCCCTACCCCGTACACGAACCATCACGCCAGCCAAACAGTTCGGAGCCGAGCTCAGAAGAGACACCTCCACCGTTGGGCCTAAAGGCGCTGAATATTTAGTTTAACTCTCGCCTTACCGCCGACATATTATTATCCGCAGTAAATCCGGCAACAGTTAGAGGGCGCCGGGCCCCAATCTCGTGAAAACTAAGCGCACCCACTCAGCAATCAAAGTTTACGACACAATGAAGACCTTCGCGTAACGAGACACGAACATCCACAGCATGCGAACATTCACATTTAGAACAAGTGTACAAGTGTACTGGTCCCGTACAATCCTTGTCAAATTAAATGAGTGACTGGCGCGAGGATTGTGCCCATTGTTTTGTTACGTACCCGTCGTGTGTCCGTGAACAGTGTTCTTAGGGTATGATATTTGTATGTTTGACCATTCGTAATCCGGCGCACTTCCGTACTGCGGTGCAGCGGTGTCAGGTGTCCCATTCCCGGGCCGCAGGCGTCGGCGCCGGCCGGGTCGCGCGGTAGCTGCCTACATCATTACGTTCATTGAAACTGGTTCATGATAATCTATCAATATAAAATAACGCAACTAATGTAATCGGACCTGTGTATGTGTTAAGGTAAGTACGATACAAAACGTTAATGTGTCATTCTACCAGCATGATTGGATCAATGTCGCCGCTGCTTGGAGCGGGCGCGCGTACCACTGGCGATGTCCTCGGCGATGCGGAGCTGTTGATAACAGTGCAATGAACAAATTAGGCTTATGTCCCGCCCCGCGCCCCGCGCCCCGCCACCCCGTGGGTGGTCGCACCGGGCATGCGTGAGCGCCGCTCTGTCCACCACATTTGTCCCAACGCTTACGCGATCGGCTTTATAGCGCATTGTTCCGAACACCTTCCACAGCGCACCGGTGACCTTCTCCTGCGCCTTGTTTACGCTGTGCACGTGTTGACACGCCTCGCCGACAACTACTTCAGTGATCTCATTAAATATGTAGATGCTCGCTAATGACCGCGTCAGTCCATATCCGTACGACGGTCGACATTAACTAGCGCGCCCTGATTCATTAAGTGGGATTATCATGTACCGACTGTAAGTGACAAATGTCCCACATCCGTGCATGTCCACAAGGAGGCATAATGTATGTGTGATAATGTGGCGTGAGCGTGTGACGGTGTGACCAGTCCACTGTCGAGACCCTCTGCTCATTGATTCAAGTGAACAATGACTGTGTGGGGGCTCGCGAGAGCCGGCACGGCGGCGCGCGGCGGCTGCGGGAGATCTTCCTTCGGCACTCCCTGAGCCGCTGAGCCGCTGAGCCGCAGGCTGAGCTCGCGTGCTGCACGTTACAAATGTGACGCAGCGCACGGTTGCCGCAGTGGGAGCGATTAGCTACTGCGCTGCTTGTCGCGGGTTCGATTCCCGCACGGAACAAATATTTGTATGACCTAAAAGTCGTTGTTCCGGGTCTGGCTGTTTGTGTATGTGAATTTAAATGTTTATGAACGCATTCACGATACAGGTGAAATGGCTAGTGTTGGGCAACGTTTAAAAAAAACACTCTTGTTCACATGCATGTTGAATTGTTGATGCTTATCGTATTTGATACGTCTATGGTGATAAAGTTCCCGCAACGACCGGACGCAGGAACGTATGTACGTATATCTAAATAATCTTCACCACAAGAGTGGTTCTAGTTTCGCTCATTATTTTGTATTAGATAAAGTGTTTCTCGGCGCGCGCTGTTTGTTGTCGTCGTCGTCGTGTCAAACGGTGATCAATAACAACATTTGTAATGTAACAATGTGCGGCGATGCGGTGCAGCGGTGGCGAGGCGCGGGCGGTAACATGTGCCTCGTCGAATTGTTGTGGTTGATCGCTGGCTTGCCTCCCCTGTGCCCGCTACAGTATACGACGTCACCCGATGAAGCCGATGCTTACTCATAGACTGATACACGTCCACGGCTTCAAACATCACGCATCGTTTTAGTCTTCCATATCTACTCTACGTTTTGTACACTACTAGCTGTTACCTGCGCCTTCGTACGCGTTTGTTTAGCAAATTGCTTTGTTTTTGTCAATATTTTCTTACTTGCCTGATTTCAAGTTTCCAGGTTCAATAGTTCTTGAGATCTCGTGATTAGCCAGTGAGTGAATAGTATTTAAAGTATGTGCTTTTATCCAATTAAAAGGTATAACTAAAATTAAATACGTATGAGACCCAGGTCATGACCTGTCGTGTGGCTTTGATCTAAATCCGTTCAGCTGAGCATGAAAACGTAGAAAATTCAATAGAAAGACTTACTTTTGCACTTTTAATATCCACATGGATAGGATGGCTGTGAGAAGTATGGGATTATGGATTAGTATATTATTGTTTTTAAAGTTGGAAGAGGAAACTCCTCCTGTAAATTGAATGTTGCGCCTAAATTACGCCAAAAATATCCCTAAATTCAATCAATATTTTTTCTGCTAGCCTCTCAAGTGTCCCACTGCTGAGCAAAGGCTTCCCCTTTCTCCTTCCAAACCTCTCATTTCTTGTGCAACATCTGGCCATATTCGCCCAGTAAACAAGATCAGATCGTTACACCTTCTCGCTACGGTCTACCTCGGCGGCGATTTCCTCCATCAGGTGTCCAGTGAGTGACGAGCCGAGCACACCTCTCCAGGTGCATTCGTGCCTCGTGGCCAGCCCATTCCCAATTGAGCTTTGCTGTTTCTTCCCCAACATCTGCAAGCTGAGTTGTGAAGCGCAGGGAGGTGTTTCTGACGCGATCTGTTCTCTTAACACCTATTATGCTGCGCTCTATTGCTCGCTGGCAAATCTTGAGTTTGGACTTCTGATTTTAGAAAAGAAAAAAATCATTTAATTTTGAAATCTACTTGTCAGAATGAAAAAAATTGACTTTTTGATTATATTTTAAAGGACATACCAGACGTCTGTCTGGAACGACTGAAGGCGGAGAGCATATGAGAGCACACGGAGCGAGTTCAGGACAGGGACTATTTGCCATTATTTTTATTGTTTTTTTTAGTATTATGTTAACTTAATTAGATATTAGTTTATTTTACTTTACCTTTACTTACCTAAATTTTAAAATTCGAATTGTTCCGTTTAAATGTGTATCTTATGCAACTAATTTAGCTTTACGAATTTAAAATTCCAATTACCGGCAGCAATTGCAATTATTGTATCTTAGGTCTTTTGAATTTCCAAATTTAACCATGCTTTTCTTTTAAATATACTTGTCAACATATTTACACGGTTCGTTAATTAAATTTTTTATTACAAACGCGACTAAAGATAATTTTGTAACAAAATTTTTATTTTAACTTTTGTATTTTTAATCTAAACTAGCTGTCCCGGCGAACTTCGTACCGCCTAACAGTCAATGAATCCTACCCCGCCTGCCCTACCTGCCCCACCTACTCTACCTACTCTACCCACCTTACCTACCCTGTCTACCCCACCTACCCTACATACTCTACCCACCCTACCTACCCTTCTACCTACTTCCTAGTACCTGCCTACCTATCTAACTCTCGTAGTACCTACCTACCTATCCTACTCTCGTAGTACCTACCTACTTATCCTACTCTCCTAGTACCTACCTACCTATCCTACCCTCCTAGTACCTATCTACATATCCTATTCTCCTAGTACCTACCTACCTATCCTACCCTCCTTGTACCTATCTACATATCCTATTCTCCTAGTACCTGCCTACCTATCCTACTCTCCCAGTACCTACCTAACCTACTCTCCTAGTACCTTACCTACCTATCCTACTCTCTTAGTACCTACCTACCTATCCTACTCTCCTAGTACCTACCTGCCTATCCTATTCTCCTATTACCTACCTACCTATCCTACTCTCCTAGTACCTACCTATCCTACTCTCCTAGTACCTACCTATCCTACTCTCCTAGTACCTACCTACCTATCCTACTCTCCTAGTACCTACCTACCTATCCTATTCTCCTATTACCTGCCTACCTATCATAATCTCCTAGTACCTACCTACCTATCCTACTCTCCTAGTACCTGCCTACCTATCCTACTCTCCTAGTACCCGCCTACCTATCCTACTCTCCTAGTACCTGCCTACCTATCCTACTGTCCTAGTACCTACCTACCTACCCTACTCTCCTAGTACCTACCTACCTATCCTACTCTCCTAGTACCTACCTACATATCCTACTCTCCTAGTACCTACCTACATATCCTATTCTCCTATTACCTGCCTACATATCCTATTCTCCTATTACCTGCCTACCTATCCTACTCTCCTAGTACCTGCCTACTATCCCACTCTCCTAGTACCTACCTACCTATCCTACTCTCCTAGTACCTGCCTACTTATCCTACTGTCCTAGTACCTACCTACCTACCCTACTCTCCTAGTACCTACCTACCTATCCTACTCTCCTAGTACCTACCTACATATCCTACTCTCCTAGTACCTACCTACATATCCTATTCTCCTATTACCTGCCTACCTATCCTACTCTCCTAGTACCTGCCTACTATCCCACTCTCCTAGTACCTACCTACCTATCCTACTCTCCTAGTACCTGCCTACCTATCCTACTGTCCTAGTACCTACCTACCTACCCTACTCTCCTAGTACCTACCTACCTATCCTACTCTCCTAGTACCTACCTGCCTATCCTATTCTCCTATTACCTACCTACCTATCCTACTCTCCTAGTACCTACCTATCCTACTCTCCTAGTACCTACCTATCCTACTCTCCTAGTACCTACCTACCTATCCTACTCTCCTAGTACCTACCTACCTATCCTATTCTCGTATTACCTGCCTACCTATCATAATCTCCTAGTACCTACCTACCTACCCTACTCTCCTAGTACCTACCTACCTATCCTACTCTCCTATTACCAACTCCTATTTATTTACTATGTATTTTGTGACTATGCAATTTTGTCGCGTTCGCGATTCACTTTTGTTGAGTTTCGGAACGCGACATTAGATCCTCCAACGCGCACGCGAATTTGAACTTTATGCAGCGGTGATAAATTACAAATTGACTCTCCATTTTATTTAGAAAACGTTTGTATGGGAAATAGAAAAGTGCTGTTTTGAGAGTTTTCCCGGCAATTATTCGATTTTTTCTCAACTTTTAAACCTTCCCTAGACCTCCACGAACATTTCAAAACCAACATAAGAAAAATCCGTTCAGCCGTTCTCGAGTTTTAGCGAGACTAACGAACAGCAATTCATTTTTATATATATAGATTGCAGTGAAGATTTCTATTTTTTATTTTCTCTACAACAGGCACTATCCTAGGTGACACACCTTCCGGCTCGCTACATGTCCGCGATTAGGCGCTCCTTGTGGGATTCCACATCACTGTCAATGTGGTGAAGCAGTCAACTGCCTCGGACACCATGGCCTTTCCTTTTTTTTTTTTGACACCATGGCCTTTCCTGCAGTAAGATTGCAGGTCGGGTTGCGAGGCACGCTAGCATTACTCCTTCCGAGCCATATTCAAGCACTAAGCCTAAATAAATTCAAACCATGCTAAAAAGCCTACTATAACGTTAATCAATTAAATTTTCTCAATGAATGTCGAGATTTCAAGTTTTTCATTTGTTTATTGTTTATTCCTTTCTTTTATACACTTTGACATTTAATGATTTGACATGAATATTTACTTTTTTTTATTATGTGTGACATTTATGAACATTTTATTTTGCAAGTATTATTAATTTTATTTGATTAGTGTGAATGTGAAGACAATGTGGGTAAATTTTATGTTTTTTGTTTGTTTTTACTATTGTCTGGCAGTTTGAGTACTATAAGCGACCTACACAAATGTCCTTTCTTTGGTATTGTTCGTCATTTCGTTGAGCTCCTTGAGTTATGAGTCGAGCTACACGATAACTGACAATGCTTGCACTGGCTGGACAGGTCCACTCAAATCTGTGTGGTTCTTTCATCAAAAGACCATCTCAGACACGCATCTGCATAGTCCTCATGTGAGTTTATTAAGATTATGTCTGGACCTTAAAAGAGACTATGACCCCTGAGTTTGTTTCGGCTGTTTCTTCTCAGAGTAGTCAGATACGAAACATCGGCCTCATCTAGTTTTAAAAAAGAAGACGTGTAAAAGTGTTTGTAAAAACCTATTTGCGAAATAAACATCATTTATTAATTATCTCGTCCGTCGTGCTCTTACCACCGACAGGGTGCCAGCTATCTTAGAATAGGCAATGCCTTGGCACCGCATCGATTGGAAGAGACTGGATGGTGTGACCATAATGCCATAGAAATAAGATAAACCTTTGGTGTGGGATGCAACTTATGTCGACACGTAAACTTGTCAACTTATATTAAAAGATTACCTATTTTAAATTGTGGCCTAGTATAAAAAATAACGTTCCCGTGAAAAGGAAGCAGTCCGTGTGCTACCTTGGTTTGGTCTTAGAGAGGAATTTTTCATTCATATACCTATCATAAATATATAACTTTCGATGAAAAAACCAAAAGGAACTTTTATTTCCAAATCTACGTGGGGTCTGTCATTTTTAACTTTAATGACTGCCTATGGGACTACTTACTTGGGTGTATGTGCTAGGGCGCAAATGTTTGGGCTGATAGGGCCACCTCAGGGGCGCGGGCGGTCCGACGTAAATTGCTTAAAAGCCAGCGTTTGGCTTTGATATTCTTAATTATGCAAAGCCTATAGGACGGTTAGTATTGAAGCCTTACCGGTACTTGCAGGTATAATTCCAGTCGATATTGAAGTGCAGCGACGTGCTTCAATATATCTACTCACGAGACCCATAACGATTAAGTACGCACGAGAGACCGCTGACGCAGACTTTTTAACACAACGTGACCGTGCTAAAATCTACAGTATTTTCTGCCCGCGCGAGGCATTGTATTCTAGTTGTTCATACCTAATTATTTGTATCAACGACCGGTTACCGGTACAATGGTTAGTACTTCGTTACAAGGAAACCTGAGCATCGTTTGACTGCAGTGGCTAGTGAGAGAACAAAACTTCTGTTAAACTTGATCTGTTAAAAGTTGAATAGCTTCGGCCTATCCTCCATTGGGAGGGTGGGGGGTGACAGTCGAGGCGGTTAGCCGAGAGGTAACCTCGATTGATTCCAAACGAGCCGAGTCCGCCCTCACAAATACGATGTGAAAATTGAATTCGACCTACTTGCCCAAATGTCCGTAGCAGTCTTGGAACTTATTGGTTGTGTGGTATAAAGTAGGTTTAGGGCTTTGCTATTGCGGGTATTACGTCGACAGTTCAATACCGAGTACCGACATCACAGCAGGGTGCACTGGACGTGTCCCGGACAAATAAAAGTCCGTTGAGTGTATTCTACTAGTTCAGGATTCAAAACTTGTATGTGAGTCTGTTGTCCTTTCGCTACAGCTAGGGGAGGACTCTGAGGGAGGGCACTGCGCGCCTGATTGATCGTGTGTGTGTTCTGCGGCGTGTCCACATTGACCGTCACCGCACACCGTGATATGACGCACAGTGCGCCATGTCACATGTTTGTAGTGGCGCGCCACTACAAACATGTGACCGAATTCATCGCATTGTTCATTTATTTAATATTTGTGTGCAATGCATTACCTAATACTGCCACCTTGTATTTTTACTACTCGACTCACCTACCTACCTACCCTTCAGAAACCTTGACTGTGCAAAATTTCATCAAAATCGGTTCAGTAGTTTAGGAGTCTATTGATTTCGAATAGACGAACATCCGAACATACCATAGAGTATATGTATATCCACTAGAGAGCTTATAGGCCGATTTCTTCTAAGTACATGACTCACTACCGCGGGCCGGGGGACGAGGAAGAACGCGCGCCTGCAATTGGTCAGTTTAAGGTCAACTTGCATAGGTATGCGTATCGTTAGGGCTGGGATATTCGATTAAGAGAAAACAGTCGATATCGATAAAATGGATTTTAACATTATGAAAAATACTCAATTAGAATCGTAGTAAATAATGAAATTTAATCAAAATCAATCAATTACAAAAAAAAACATGTATCCATTTATTATCAGTGATCGGAATAGGTAGTGCTATTCATGGATTTAGTGACCGCTATCATAACACGTATGGGCAGCCCAATCGCGTATTTACGTACCGCGCGGCATTATTTTAAGGATAGGGCCGAGTCACAATACTGATAGATATCTATTCTGTGGTTTAACTTCATCGAGTACATCGACATTCAGAAAAATATTCCCGGGAATCCCGGGGCATGCCCATCTCAACATTATAAAATAGCACTACCTATTCTGATCCCTAGTAATTAATGAGTTTTAAAATGAATCGGATGCCTGAGGACGTCAAAATTATTCTGCACAGTTTGGTCCCGGTCGGTGACAGAAAAATAATTTTGCAAATCGGTCCAGCCGTCTTTAAGTAATCCTGGAACATACATACATAAAAAACCAATGAGCGTAGAACCTTCTCCTTTTTTTAAAGTCGTTTAAAAGTAGATAGGTATTTTATTGCAGTATTTGAATTGAATAACATTTTTATTAATTTTAATTAATTTTTTTTTTTTTTTTTTTTTATTATTTTTTGGATATCAATTTCAGCTATTAAAGGCACAGGTTTTTACGATAAACATACAAAGGGAAAGAAAGTGATGGAAACATTAGAATTGTCATTATACAATTCTAATGCTTCCTATTTTTTTTTGGCGTTTGCTATTTTATTGTTCTCTGAGTGAATTCACAAGGAATGCATTGTTTATCATTAGTTACAGATATTAGTTAGTATAGGTATTCGTTATAAGTATAAATTAAGTTATTATTAATTAAGGCGCATTTATCGCATTGGGTTAGCCTGTAATGTTAGTAGTAGGTAAATGTAAGTAGATAAATAAATAAATAATCTCGCAAAAGACATCAACGCGGAAATCAAACGTGTGCTCTTTCACCCAGCCACCATTTAAATTTTCTTGCTGTTTAATAACCGGCGAAAAAATATGGCATCCTTTTTGTAACTAAATGTCTTGGAATGTTAACCACACCACTTCACCACGCATGAAGGCATTTTGATGCGTTATAATTGCATAAAAAGTTATATTTTTTTAAATAATTTAGCGTGCACACAGGTCTAACACTTGGACACAACTAAAATGGTTACTAGTACCGTTGCCTATGCATAAGCGACAAAACGCTAATAGTTTTCGAGCGTCGGGGCACTGTATACGCAGTCAAGTGGATAAATAGTCTTTGAAACAGACGAACAGACATTGATTTTTATTTAATTAGATGTATTATTATTTAACGTGTTGCAAACAAACAATGCGTAGCGCCAACAGCGGGTCATTAGTGGGCGCCATTACGAGCGCGCTGAGCACGTGCCGCCGAACAGTGTTACGCAATGTGCGCTGTGCGCTGCGCTACTGCAGGGAGCGGCGGCACATCACTTTTCAGCGTTATATTTACTGAGTTCCGCCGCCGCCGCTACGCCGCCGCCTGTCTCGTGCATGCACAGCTTGCATGGTGCACATTCGCCTCTAGGAGCCGACACTCATCTTAGATCCTCACCTCGCTTTCTGTAACACAATCATCTGTCTACGAAGAAATTATATAATACGAGTACATGCTAAGTACTTATCTAGGTATCTAACATATCGCGGGGATCCGTGAGTCGTTATAGATTAATAGGCGTTAATTATGCTGCTTCGGTAGCTACAAGTACATCGGGTGTACATGGCGACAAGTTGATAGTTCAATCTACTGATGGCGTTTCATCGTGGGCGTCATTGTGAGCCAATTTAGTGTTATAAACAAGGAGTCCCGCAGGGCAGGGCTCGCGGGCACGGGGCACAGGGCGCCCGCCGCCGCCGCCGCCGCGACACCAGCGTGTGGGAGCTGGCGGAGGGTAGCGAGGCAGCGGCACGATGACGTCACCGCTGACGAGTCGTGCTTCGAGGCGGCCACGTCGTGTGACACGGTACCAACACACCGGACCTCAGTTGGTGAGGCCTGTCCGACTGGCCGACCGGGCACTGGTCATTCCGTCGAGTAGCGCACACGACAGTTATCGTTGTTATTATTGTAATTTACGATCGTTAGTTGTGTTGTCGCTGATAGTTCTGTAACTATTTATGTTTCGACACGACGACCGAAGCGCGACGGTTTAAAGAGTATTTCTAATCGAGTTCAAAACCGCCCAAGTATGAGTTGTACTCTGTCACCGAGCGAGGGTTCCGTACAAACTTGTAGCTATTTTGTTATTAGAAAACTTCAAGTATCAATTTCGCAATTTCTTTCACTTGGATGACATATTTTTTCCAGCTATTTTGATTTAAAATGTTTTTTAAATCAAAATAGCTAACTAACTACTGAACCGATTTTAATGAAATTCCTATGAGACCAATCGGGAGATTCATAAATGACGAAGATTTATGAGGTAACAAACACAAAAAAATACAACCGAATTGAGAACCTCCTCCTTTTTTTGAAGTCGTTTAAAAAGAAAAAAAAAGTAGGTATTTACAGTTTTTATTTTTTCCTACATATAATATCATTCAATACTCATGTGCTGTAAGAAATTGCTTCTTGCCAAATTTCATGGTTCTAGGTCAACGGGAATACTATAATTGATGAGAGAGATATAGATGGGAAATCCTGGGCTCAGCAGTTAACTAGTTGAAATGTGTAGGTATTAAAAAAAACGTTATATTTTTCTAAAGGAAATCAAAAATACAGTACCATGTTTCTGCATATCTAGGAAACGAGAAAAGTTAAATTAAGTTATGAAACCAAATAATCGATTAAAACATACCGAATTCTTAGTAATCGATAATGAATAACTCGGTAAAATCTCAGAATATGTATGAAAATCAAGTGACAAGTGCTTATCAATCGTTTCGTGGAATCGATTCATAGCGAATCGAATTCCTTTAATTTTTCTTCAGTTAGCAACATTGGTTACCGACTGACAGATGACAGGCACGGGCACTGTTCGTTTTCTTTCGTTCTGAGCGCGCACGTATTTTCCATGTTTTGTTGTATTTAAGTGTGCAGGAAGGTAAGCAGCCTCTTTCTTCGACAGCTGTGGGCTTCAAATACTCGTACTTCTTGGTTATTGCGAGGACGAACATACACACATTTTGTTTGTTGTACTTTTTAGTTGACAGCAGGCTGTCGAAGAGGACGAGATTCAATATCTGGCTGTTATTGTAATTCAAAGACATTTAAATGTTTACGAGCGATAGACGGGACAAGACGAAGAAAATCGTAATCCAATACATGTTACTACTTGGTAACAAATCGTTCTGTCTAGTGTCATTTGCCTGGTTGTCAGGTAGCATTCGTGTGTCAAAATCGAAAATGTTCGGGATCAAAAATTTTGTATGAAAATATTCCCAATGTCCGCTCTATAAGTCTTTTGAATCTCTTTGTTGTAATTGTATTGTAGGTAGAAGGAATGTAGGCTACTATGCGCATGTAATGTGCATAATATGGTATCTCAGTTGAGCAAGATACCAAGAAAATACCTCATTCACAGTTCTTAGATGATATTCTCATATTTATTGAAGATTAATAATACATATTTATACAAATAAAACACTAATATATGGTGTTTTATTTTACTTTGTCTTCTCCCTTTTTAAAAGGTAGGTACCTACTTCTTCTACATGCAGGATATTGTATATAGAGACTTGTCTTGGACTGTAGCGACTGTCCAAGGCGCGGGCGTGCCAAAGTTGTCAGATCTCCGACACATCACACATGGAGTCTCTCTACTTGCACACCATGCATAAAACCATTACACAACCAAAGCCATTCAAAAATATTTCGCAAATAAAATAAAGAAACTACAATGAAATAATGTAACCTCACTTTTACACTTCATATAACTTGATTCCTGGATAGCCAAATTTTACCAAATTTTCAGTGGGGCCTTGTTATTATATCCTCTTACAAATAAGGCTCCTTTGATTGAGTTAACACCCGGGCCCAAGAAACTATAAGTCTAGTAACTATGGAGTCTTTCCCTTCATCTTTTGATTCCCTTGAGAGTGTCGAAATATACGTTTTTTGCCGTATTTTTTTTTACGTTAACTTAAAATTTAACGTCATGTTAATTATAAGACCTTTATACTATATTCATGTTTTACATCTATCTTCTATCTATCTAAACTTATAAAAAATCTGTAAACGTGGCGTTTCTGTACATTGAAAATATTTAGAAAAAAAAAATTGTAAGGGTGGATATGGTGGAGGATAGCAAACAGAACCCATTTCTACTATTTTTAGAATTTTTGTCTGTTTGTCTGTATGTCTGCAGTCTGTGAGTCTTCGGCTATGTTTGTTTATTTAAGTATCACGTGAAAATTACAAAACCAATGTGGTTAGTTTTAATGCACAAGTATTGTGCGTAACTTAGGGAAGGTATTAGTTTTTGTTTAATTGCGATCCGTACTTTTAAGAGCCCATACTACCGCAGATGGCTTAGCATGATCCTCCGTTATGCCGAAAATACTGCAACATTAATTTTGAAATAAAGATATGGTAGAGTTGAGGATTAATGCTAAGTACTATGTCTGACGAAAACACGATTCCATAAAATTTTCTCTATAAAAAAAGTTCCAAAGTTACCTCCAAACCGAACGATAAACCGCTGGTATTCAAAAAATACTTAAAATTAGATCATGAAACTTGGCATACTTACTGAACTACCTATAAAGCAGGTCTTATGTTTTTTCTTTTTTTTTTAATTCCTATTATTTTCACCGTAAAAAGAAAATACCTAAACTATCGCCACCCGCGCTCAGTCTCGCTTCGGCTTTCGAACGGGAGAGCTGTGTCGCTTGCGCTCAGAACACACATTACACATCAAGACGACGTAAAATTAAAATATTGAAGTACTTAGGTTTATAGTGTTGGCGCAATGGGAAATAACATAGATTTAGGAAACAAGGAGATATGCCCGGTAGAAGAAAATGTATCGGAAACCTGTGCCTCCAGTTGCCCCTGTCACACGGCAACTACTACACATGCAGTTCAGTAAAAGCAATAAGTACGCAGTCGCGCACACATCCGCATTTCTTAAAACAGAACGTACTACATGATCACTTACAAACCTTATCCCATCAATCACAGCGTGTATATACCATGCACCGTACAACTTACCCACACAAAAACATCGGTCGCTATCGTTGTGCTGTGCAAAAGCAATTTATTTTACAAATACGCTAGTGCTTGACTAAATAGGAAAGTTATCGAATCTTACATTTATAACTGTACAAAAAAAAATTGGGGTCCTCAAAATAAAATAAATAATGAACTGCATGTCCAGAAAATATTATAATAAAAATAAACAATACATATGTAGCATAAAAATATTATTAAGTAAATTACAACAATCAAAAATCCGGTTACGTTAGTTTAGGCTGTCAAAGCGTACCTATTGAAATTGAAACAGTAGGTATTGTTGAACCCTGCTATGGTGTTTACTCACTGACCTGTAAAGTGGAAGTATTTGTGCAGCACTTGCCGCTTTGATATTACTGGGGTGGCACTTTTTGTCAAATAGTGTACTTCGTAATTCATATATTTTTCCATGACAGCTTTGATAAGAAATGATTTATGTGATTATTCAATGGGAACTGCTCAATTTGGTGAAACTTAATATTATCAAAGAGATCTAATCCTATCGATCGATCGATAGCCTACGTTAGTCGATCTGCACAAGCACATCACTAACTTGCCGCAAGACGCAGCGGCCGCGATGCATCGTTGTTGTCCAGTCACTTAGCGGCAAACTTAGGTAGTGGTTAAGGAGCAATGTATTTGTTGCAAAAATAGTACAGTCGCTGTGATATTTGAAAACAAAAATAACATAGTAAGAGCAAGAAATATTTTACGATTTGTTGTTTTTCATGATTTTAAAGACAAATATAGTAATATACTTGTACTAACACATGGTAAGTGATTCCATTTTGACGTTAGTAGGTACATTGAAACTAAAGCTCACAAGATCAATTTTAAATCGACTGCCCGAGTTTTTCAAAAAGTTATGATAACAAAAGGTACTCGATATGGCGCTGCTTTGAAAATCTACATAATATAGAATGACTGTTCGATCGCTTTCCATGCATTAAATTTTAGCACTTTAACTCCGTGATCGATATTTGGCGGTGTTCATTTGACGCCAATTTCTGAATCGCGGTGTTAAGATTTTCCGTGAAAGCACGACCCTCGCCGGGTAAACTGCATCGATGTCGGTTGTTGGGTATCTTTCGTGTTGTAAAAGTATTTGGTTTCATATTTGGTATTTTGGTTTATAAATATAAATGTTGGTCTAAAAAAGTGAAATTGTTGTTGTAAAAGTAATTGGTATCTATTCATATCTACACTGATATTATGAAAATGAAGAGTTTGTTTGGTTGATTGAACGCGCTAATCTCAGGAACTACTGGTTCGAATTGAAACATTATTTTAGTGTTGGATAGCCCATTTATCGAGGGAAGCTATATAACATCACGCTGCGACCAATAGGAGCGGAGAATTAATCAAAAATGTAACGCAGACGAAGTTGCGCGGGTCAGCTAGTCTATACTAATATTATAAAGCTAAAGAGTTTGTTTGGTTGAACGCGCTAATCTCAGGAACTACTGGTTCGAATTGAAACATTTTTAGTGATCTGATTCCCATTTATCGAGGAAGGCTATATAACATCACGCTGCGACCAATAGGAGCGGCGCATTAATCAAAAATGCTACGCAACGTAGTTGCGCCGGTCAGCTAGTATACACCATTCAATTTTGATCGTTTTAATCCCTTGAACAGGTGGTTTAACATACAAAATACTATTCATCAACAAGTTTGCACAGCATTGTAACTCTTATGATAAAAAAAAACCGACCAAGTGCGAGTCGGACTCGCGCACCGAGGGTTCTGTACAAACCTGTAGGTATATAAGTAAAAGTTCACTCATCACGACAATCAACTAAAAATTTACGGTTTTCGCAATTTTTCCTTTATCTGTGCCATAAGACGTTGCTTCGAACCCAATTTCAAGATTCTGAGTTCACGGGAAGTACCCTATAGGTTTTGATTCCTTTGTGAGTGTCGAAAATTTGCGGAAATTTGCAGCATTAACGGCTGTATCTTTTGATTGCGTTGGCTTAGAAGTTTGATTTATAAATTCCAGCTTGATACCTGCACGCGTTCTTGAGAAAAAGGGTCTTGACAGACAGACTGACAGACGGACGGACGGACGGACAACAAAAGTGATCCTATAAGGGTTCCGTTTTTTCCTTTCGAGGTACGGAACCTTAAAAAAGGAAGTGATAACGTAATATTTGCAAAATGCATGAAACCGATGGTAACGCCACGAGTTTATTTACCTAAAATGTCTCGTGCGTCGCCGCGTCGGCGTCGGTGCGCACCTACTAAGGTCATTGACCACTCAGCTGCTGTTCATGTTAGCAAATTAAATTATTCTAAATTTTCCTTCATATTTTTACGGGCTTATGATCGTCATGATTGTTTTGTGCCTAGGTTTCGCGACCTAATAAAAAAAGAATTATGCTAAAAGCGGTAAATGTAAAAATAAGTCCCTACAAGCTGCTGGTTAGGTAGTTATAGCGTATTTAAAAATGTGGAATCAAAACTATTTACAAAGATTAAAAAAAAAAGTTCTAGTTACTAATTAAACGATTTCTGTTACAATCCTAGTAATTACTCACCTCTGATTTATTTAACACTGGTTCGCTGTAGAGACGGCGTGTCGCGATCGCGTAATTGCACCATTAACGAACAAACACAAACAAAAACACAGCAACAAACTCCAGGTAATCTGTGTTCCAGGTTGGAGTACACGTTATTACGAGACGACGTTATTTTAGCGCGACAAGGAAACAACGATACACCGATGACGTCCTAGAGAAACTGATTTGTTTACAGGTGCAGCCCTTAGCCCGGGGCGCGGGGGGCATTCAGCTTTCACATTGCCAATCAAATGGGGTTTGGGGGCACAGTCTGGTCTAGCATTGGCTAATTTTTGTGAGTCAACGTGGACTGCGCGCGCGCATTATTTTATTGTTGAAATGGGTCGTGTTAGTGTAAATGTGTACACACACATCATATGGTACAAAATGAGTTTCGAATGATACCTACTTCATATTGATTCTTACCAATCGTTCGCATTGCTTTTTCACTAATGCGAGAATTGATTCGAGGTTACAAGGAAAAGTAATTTTAGTTTTTAATTTTATCTTTACAAATCGATAGTGTATCATGCACTGGATCGACCCTCCACGGGATTAAAACGATCAAAATTTAACGGTGTATTTATATTATATATTAATAATAAAGTTGAAGAGTTTGTTTGTTTGGTTGAGCGCGCTAAACTCAGGAACTACTGGTTCGAATTGAAACATTTTTTTAGTGATTTGATTCCCATTTGTCGAGGAAGGCTATATAACATCGCGCTGCGACCAATAGGAGCTGAGCATTAATCAAAAATGTAACGAAGACGAAGATGCGTGGGTTAGATAGTACTTTATTTTTTCACAGCATCAAGGGACTGTCGATCTGAGTACCTAATTATGGTTTTAATTTCAGCTCGATATTTCCACGCGTCTCAGTCTTACTAAGGGGTATCGTACTACCCAGCATTAACTGGGTTGTGGAGGTCAGATAGGCAGTCGCTCCATGTATGATACTGGTATTCAGCTGCATCCCGTTAGACTGTAAGCCGATCCCAAAATAGTTGGGAAAAGGATAGGCAGAAAAAAGGTCTTAAGAGCCTATACAACCTCAGCTCAAATTCTAATTTGGCCCCCACTTCCCCGCGCCACCTCACTCTTTTATCCCGCTCGCACACTACTGCTCGCGGTGACGCGGGCACACGAAGTCGAAGCGATTTTGTTAGAGTAAACTACACTATTATCGGACGAGTACTATAATTATAATTTTATTAAGTACTTACTTAATAAAATTATCAATCATAATTTAATATTAACTTGTCATTATATGAATGACATAAAATTGTACATCGCAAATTTAGTTTCAATGTACCTACTAACGTCAAAATGGAATCACTTACCATGTGTTAGTACAAATATTTTAGTATATTTGTCTTTAAAATCATGAAAAACAACAAATCGTAAAATATTTCTTGCTCTTACTATGTTATTTTTGTTTTCAAATATCACAGCAACTGTACTATTTTTGCAACAAATACATTGCTCCTTAACCACTACCTAAGTTTGCCGCTAAGTGACTGGACAAGCAATGTAAACATCACAAAACGATACTTTATTAAGTGGATGCATCGCGGCCGCTGCGTCTTGTGGAAAGTTAGTGATGTGCTTGTGCAGATCGACTAACGTAGGCTATCGATCGATCGATAGGATTAGATCTCTTTGATAATATTAAGTTTCACCAATTTGAGCAGTTCTTATTGAATAATCACATAAATTATTTCTTTTCAAAGCTGTCATTGAAAAATATATGAATTTAAGAGTACACTATTTGAAAAAAAGTGCCACCCCAGTAATATCAAAGCCGCAAGTGCTGCACAAATACTTCCACTTTACAGGTCAGTGAGTAAACACCATAGCAGGGTTCAACAATACCTACTGTTTCAATTTCAATAGGTACGCTTTGACAGCCTAAACTAACGTAACCGGATTTTTGATTGTTGTAATTTACTTAATAATATTTTTAAGCTACATATGTATTGTTTATTTTTATTAGAATATTTTCTGGACATGCAGTTTATTATTTATTTTATTTTGAGGACCCCATTTTTTTTGTACAATAATAAATGTAAGATTCGATAACTTTCCGATTTAGTCAATCACTAGCGTATATGTAAAATAAATTGCTTTTGCACAGCACAACGATAGCGACCGATGTGTTTGTGTGGGTAAGTTGTACGGTGCATGGTATATACACGCTGTGATTGATGGGATAAGGTTTGTAAGTGATCATGTAGTACGTTCTGTTTTAAGAAATGCGGATGTGTGCGCGACTGCGTACTTATTGCTTTTACTGAACTGCATGTGTAGTAGTTGCCGTGTGACAGGGGCAACTGGAGGCACAGGTTTCCGATACATTTTCTTCTACCGGGCATATCTCCTTGTTTCCTAAATCTATGTTATTTCCCATTGCGCCAACACTATAAACCTAAGTACTTCAATATTTTAATTTTACGTCGTCCTGTTGCGTAATGTGTGTTCTGAGCGCAAGCGACACAGCTCTCCCGTTCGAAAGCCGAAACGAGTGTGAGCGCGGCGCGGGTTTCGGGCGGCAGAGATCAAACTTCAAGACACCGATAGTTTAGGTATTTTCTTTTTACGGTGAAAATAATACTCAATACTCAATACTCAATACTTTATTGCATTCCATAATGTGTACATCATATAACAGTCGGTATGTTAAAACATCGAATCAATTATGGACCCTGTCGGGCACAGCAAAGTTAATTTTTAATAGGAGAGAGGATGAAGGCGCTTTTTGTTAAGGAAAAAAAAAATAAAAATATATATAATAAATTAAGATAAGTAGTATCGTTAAAATAGTATTATTATTGTATAATTATAGTATTATTTGCTTTTATGGTATTTGTATATTTGGTTTTAAGTTATATTTATGTATGTTTATATTATATTGCACGAATTACATTATTAACAATTATAATGAACTAAATATTATGTATATATTGTGTAAAAATAGTTAGTTGTAATAGGAATAAAAAAAAAACATAAGACCTGCTTTATAGGTAGTTCAGTTAGTATGCCAAGTTTCATGATCTAATTTTAAGTATTTTTTGAATACCAGCGGTTTATCGTTCGGTTTGGAGGTAACTTTGGAATTTTTTTCTATCGAGAAAATTTTATGGAATCGTGTTTTCGTCAAACATAGGACTTAGCATTAATCCTCAACTTTACCGTATATTTATTTCAAAATTAATGCTGCAGTATTTTCGGCATAACGTAGGATCATGCTAAGCCATCTGAGGTAGTATGGGCTCTTAACAGACAAACAGACAGACGGACAACAAAGTGATCCTAGAAGGGTTCCGTATTTTCCTTTTGAGGTACCCTTAAAATTAGAAGTTTATACATCGGACGTTCTTTGTGTGTAGGTATTACCATTGACTGCTGTTGCGTAGGTATAGGTTCCTAGCACAGATATAATAAATACAGGAGATATGATTTGTAAACAAATGTATTCGTGTTCAGATGTCGCCGTGTTCTCCCCACTTAATTCACTAACACAAAAGCAAAAACTATAAGAACGGCACACGAGCTCATATTTCTCCCGCACACAAAGAAACTTACAGCAACACTAATAAACTCACTAATAGAACACAGGCATACATGGGGCGGGGCTTCTACCTGTAGCTACGGACTCAGAATAAACACACATTGCAACTAGTGATGTGAAGAGGTAATCGTAGAAAAAATAGTATCGATGAAATTCAGTTACCTTTAATCTGCCCTTTTTATATATAAAAATACAGTACTATTTTTGTATCTGAATTCGAGGTGTTGGTATGTAGTCTTTCTTCAATGGTTGAAAGCACTTAGGCTCAAAGTGAGACGAACATATCGTGTTATTTTTTGTGGGAAACCAGTTTGGAACTTTTCCTGTCGCATTTATCCACTTTTCTTTTATTTTTGGATACTTCGGATAGCTAAAATGTTAAAATAAAACCAAGGTGTGAATTGTGATGATGATGTCAATGATACATGTGTAAGAGTACCGCAATAAATTAAATACCCATACTTGATTCAATAAAAGATAAGTCGAGTAATCAAGAAATAGTAATGAATTGTATTTTTCAGTAATTAATTATATAAATTTTATCATTAAATACCTCACATTAGTAAACAACAACTATAAAGTTACATGTAACAAAAATAGTCTAATTTTTTACCCTTGTGTAATCATTCGTACTAAGGGATCGTATAAAATATCGACAACCACAAAAGTGACATCACCTCTCTAATTATCTACCTAAAACACACCCGCTTCACGAAACTATCGTGTGAGTGAGAGTATCAGTAAAACACTTATCCATTGCACTATTAGACCAGCCGATTCATTGATCGATGTGTATTAAGCAAACAATGGTTGTTGTTCCTAATGAAAATAATTGCTTTTGGTACTTTATCGTGTTTCTAGTATCACGAAGTAATGTTTTAATGAATTTAATAAGAAAAACAATCATATTTTAGTACTAACGTGTGAAATGAGATGCCATCTTTCGTATAATTCACAATAGAGGTGTTATTTTTGCAAACAACCACTGTACAAAGAGGCATTTTGTAAAAAATCACAAGCAGTGAAGACGTCGCAAGTTGACATTCGACTAATGGCCGAAACTGGCAACAAGCCTCTTTGCGGCTAGATGCGTTCGCAAGCGCCACGCCTCCTTGCCATATCTCCTGTATTTATTATATCTGTGGTTCCTAGAGTGAAATGTTATCTATCATCACCCATTTTATGCAGAGTTATACTATCATCTACACTAATATTATAAAGAGGAAAGATTTGTTTGTTTGTACCGAATGGCTCCGAAACTACGGGACCGATTTTAACCATTTTTCCACCAATAGAAAGCTAAATTATTAGAAAGTAACATGGGCGAAAATTTATTTTCAAAAAATTAGAGATACTTAAGAAAATTTCAATAATGTAAGCATAAGTAGCGAAATTTTGCCTATAAAATTTATTATTTTGGCGTGCGCTGAGAAAACTATTCATGATACATAAAAGTCATGTACTATTTTGATACATGATTAAAATACTTATTTTTACCTATAAAAAAGTCCAAGAGGGTATATTCCTAACTATTATGGTTAAGTCACAATGACCGCTTTTTGTTCAAACGTGTCTAAACACAGGTTGAATCGAAATAGTGGTGAAATTGGTATCATAACATTAATCCTTATCCATTTAAATGGTTTGATAATTAAGGTTGATTATGTACAGTCACGAGCACCAATATGTATAGGTACACTTTTCTAAATTAAAAAGCAATTTTCGCGAGAAATAACGATTGTAACTTGGAGATAGGATCTATTTCATAAAAATGTGAGTTCAAAAATACTACGTTCGTAGTAACATTAAATTTTAATCAGATCAGTTGGAGAAAATTAGGTACTTTTGAAAGTTGCTAAGTGTTTACATATTGGTGCTAGTGACGGTACATGTAAATTACATTTTAAATTATTTGAATCGGACCTTTTGTTTAAAAGTTACGACGGGTAAAGCATTGCTAAAATTATTTTTACTTACGTTTATTTTGAGACAGTAAAGTATGCCTAAAATAGGAAGATCACAACCTTCTTAACATAAGTATGTCCAAGGCGAGGGCAGCCGAAATACGTAGTATTGGAGAGTTTTCAGTAGAAAAAGAACGAAAAGTCCCAGGGACAAACATTTTCACTGGTCGGCATCGACCTAAGAAAAGAGTTCTTCTCCCATTGGCAACTACGTATACGTTAGCCTGTCTCGCGTGGGATCTCTGAATATTTTTTTTTTTGCTTCAAGGAATAGCACATCAAATACGAGGTGGAAGGGACACTGCCGCGAAAACGGTAAGCACATACTCAAGATAAGTTATAGGATCAGGCGTTTCTTTGCGGAAATCCGTGACATTAAATGTTTAGAGATTTTAAAACATAATAATAATAGAAACACACTGTTGAATAACCAATCAGATCTAATTTCCTCTCCTTTATTATGCATGATTGTGGGTAGAGGAACACAAACGTCACGTCAATTTGCTCATTCACGCCCGAGCGGTCGTCGAGTCAACACATCTCCTGAGGATGCCCCGAGGAGGGGCGAAGCACGTGTCGTGTATAGGTTTGGGAGTAAAGCATGCTAATTATTATTGCTTTTCCTGCATGTACATATTTATGCGGGCGGGAGAGCGGTGCTGCATCCTGGATCCAGGCCTGGATCTTTTTTACGGAATTAAAGCTACATATCACTTGTCTGCGGCCTTATTGACATAATTCTAAAAACAAGAAATACAGGACAGCGTTTTTTAAGTAAGACTAAAAATATTTTCATTATATTGCCTATATTTGTATTGCATAGAAACCTTTTATCAAAAGATGAAAGGTTTATTTTAAATATTTCTTTACTTAATGTTATGCTTACTTTCGTTAATTTTATATTCAACTACAAACAACATCGCAAAATCTAAATTGTTAAGTTATGTCATCCTTGTCGCAAACGAACGATATTTTACATAACATTTAACTACATACTCAGTAGGTACATCATTCTGAACCTACATAGAATTATTTCATCGGTATTTTAAAAAAACAGCTGTTTCCTACAAAAGTGCAATACCTACACGATCAAAATGTATGGAACAGCTGTTTTTGTTTTTGGCAAATGGCAAAAACGGCCTTTTTCGCCCGTGGTCCCTTCTCGTAGTCCCTGGAAGGGACCACGGAGCTTGTTTCTTCGTGTTCCTATAATACTGGTTTCATTATTCGTGTTCTCTAAAAGGTACATAATACTGCTGAATTTAATTTATACCTAGGTAAGTCAGATAAAAACTCTCTGGTAGGCATTCGGTTGGTACTATGGTGATATCAATTAAAACCTCTTTATTTTTATACATATCTCTGGCCACTATGGCTTTATGATGATTAATGCCCGGTTCCTATAAACAACGATTCGTTATTGTACAAAAGGTACCATTCGTTTTTGGGTTACGAGTAACGGATGGTAATAGGCGTTCCTATAAGTTTTTGAGTCATCTACCTGCTACGAAGGCATCAGAAAAAAAATATTTTATTGACTATGTTGCGTTGAAATCTTTGTAATTAAGTTAAGATAGTTATTTTGTATTATTTTCCATCCACCTGCACGTACACGCCCATGATGGAGGACCAAACGATAATAACGGATAAATAGCGACACGTAATGTCTCAACCGCTCGAAAATCCGATATATACATATAAAAATAAATAAAATTGAAGTGGTTGTTTGTTATTTCAAAATAACAGCTTTTTACTGAAAACATATGAAATTCAATACGGAACTTATTATGTTTTTTTTTTTTACTTTTTGTCTGTCTGTCCGTAAATGTCTGTTTGTCCGTGTGTCTGTCTGTTTGTCCCGACTAATCTCCGAAACGCCTGAACCAATTTTAACGGGAACTCTACTGGCCGATAGCTGATGTTGTAAGGAAAAACTTGGGATACTTTTATTTTAGAAAACCCTTTCAATTGTTAACAAAATCCGATTAAAATAGGGAAGTTATTTTTGTATAGTTTCACGCGGACAAAGGTTGCGGGCAACAGCTAGCCATTCATAAAATCTACAAATTGTAGTAGGTACCTAAACTAGGTTCGATCGATACGTAATCAAATTCAGTTTGTACGAGGAAAAACAAACGCTCCAGAAGGTCTATTCCCCATCCTTCCTCAGCTCTTCTATTTATTCGTCCTTCCTTCTCTATCAAAATGAGCTGGCTGATTTCAAAAAATTGTCTATTGTTCGGCAGCTGCACGTACTCTGTGTGTCTCGCGGCCCGTGCCTAGTGGCTAGGCCGCGCGCTTGGCGACAGTTCCCTCGTCTATTAATACCGCGCTTGTGAGTTTGTTTGTACGCCGCGATGTATTAATAGCCGGCGAAAGTTGCGCGGAAATGATTATACGCTGGTTTCGTCACCTCGCACAATGGCCCGAATGCTTCCGAGCGAGGTCCCGAACACTCCCGATTACTCCGAACGTTCGCTCACGTCTGTCGAGCTCTGCACTACACAATACAACATATTTTAAAGGTGGCTGCAGCGAGAGTGATCTCACTGAGATCCTCCGAGGCATGGCGACTGCTAGAGTGTACAGCCAAGCCTCATAACCTTCTGTTTGTTTATGTTGAAGACATACGCAGCGGCCATTGCAGTGGCAACACAAACACCGCGATGTTTACGATGCGCGTTATCAATGAATATGAACGAGTTAGGTACCTCTCCTCAGCGAGATGTATTTGTTTCAGTGTTAGGCAACGCACCGCTGGCCCGCTGGCTCTGGCTGCAAGACAGTGCTTCTCATAGAAAGTCGACCACTAACGACCCGAATGACACAGCAGTAGTGAGGCTGCCTTACGTTCATAGGGTTCCGGGTTCGAAACCCGGTAGGAGCAAGTGTTTGATGTGCATGTGGATTGAGTGATCCTCTCTTCAATCTTAACAAAATCGAGGAAGATTTAGTAGAAAATAGTTAAAACATTATGGTGAAGTTAAAAAATTTGTTAAACCTGAGATAAAAATGATATGGTCAATAAAGTGGATCACTCAAACCGCACGCTTTAAGAAAACGTCATATGTATATCTCAGAATATATAGCCTTTGCACTGCTTATTTCAATATTGAAAAATTGTTAAAAATAGTTAAAAACTATTAACAATTTGAGAATTCACTAACACGTCCCGTTCCAGATTTATTACGATTAATTTGGATCACTCATTCCGCAAACATGCCGTATGAGTGCTCTTAAAAATCAATACTATATACTGAATAAATACGTATTATTTTTGTTGTCTAATATAACTAAACATAAGACTGAATTTGTTAAAGAATGAGTGTGACAAAACTTATAAGCTGAAGGAAGAAATTGACCTTTATGTTTTCCTCCAATATGCCGTCTGAGTGATCCATATTTCGACCTCTATCTACTTATATATACTTCGTAGGTAGACTGAGTTTGTACCCAAAATTGTTAATTGTTTTTAACTAAAAATTGATATATCTTATGTTTTTTTAACTATTACTATTCATTAGATAACTGATTTTTAACTTCTCAAAGAAAAACATCGTGTAGGGTGACCATATTTAAATAACACAATAAAATACATTATTTTCACAAAATTTATGAAGAGCACAACTTTTCAATAATCAGTGAGTCCATAAGACCGGTGCCGGCGAAAATTTTGCATTTAACTCTTGCGACATACAGAGAAAATGGGGTCATTGTAATTAATGTCAGAAGGAGCTCGTGGCTAAATAATAATAGCCGCTCAGATCAATCTTCAGGTTAAGCCGCACTTGCCTAGGTTAGTCTGTGGATGGGTGACCACCCTTTACATACAGAATTTCCCCCGTGCCTCGGAAAGCACGTTAAGCCGTTGGTCCCAGCTGTCCATTTTAGATTTTTGACAGTCGTTACAGGTAGTCAGTGGCCCGAAAGTCTGACGTGGAGGTCAGATAAGCAGACGCTCCATGTAAAATACTGGTATTCAGCTGCATCCGTTGAGACTGGAAGCCGACCCCAGCATAGTTGGGAAAAGGTTAGGCAGATGATGTACTTAATGTCAGGTTTCTGCAAATGTTATGTTATTAAAAAGATCTATTTGCGTTTTTTAGATCAATTCGGGTTTCCGACTTCTTTTCATAGCGTTGCTGAAAACAAAAACTGTAGACAATTTTGGGTGTTGCATTTTTGCTATAAAGTAAAAAAACCGGCTAAGTGCATGCTGCATCACGCGCAGTAGGGCTTTGTAGTCGTACTCTCTCTCTCTCTGCCTGCAATTATTTTTTCCTATAAAATTCGTTAAGTTTATAATATTCTACGAGTACATATAATTTAGGTCTCAGTGTATAGGGGTTATGATTTTAGCAGGGGGTGGGACACGCACCTCGAATAAAAAAAAAACTTTTAAATCCAATAAATCGTTAACGGCTTATCTTACATTAAAAAAAATGTAAAGGGAAACACACAGTGTTTTTAAATGACCTATTCAACGATATCTCACAGGATGGGGCGCAAAAATAAAAAAAACATCACCCCACTTTACGGGTAACCCAAAAAAAAGTTTTTTTGAACATTTTTACCACTCTCGGCTATATTAGAATATCTGAGATAAACTGCGACAGACAGTTATTCATGGTAAAACTATAAGGGTTCTTTCTTGACTATGGAACCCTAAAAACCATCAAATACCTAAAATATAAGAAAAGTACAGCGCCAGCAAATCATACTATAAGTTTTGTTGCATAATTACTACTATTACACTAAATAAGGTGCCGCAGAGTTTAGCTTCATGTCGTTTATACATCTTGTACGATAGAAAAATTACATTTCAAGTATTGAGTTGAAAATCGAATTAAGTAAGTAGTATGAATTCAAAAATAACCGACTTCCAAAAAAAAAAACACAAAAAAATTGAAAATAACTTTACTTTCGGAAGTCGGTGACTATTGTTTGTATCATTGACTTTTTGCCAACGACTTCCGAAAGTAAAGTTATTTTAAATTTGTTAGGGTTTTTTTGGAAGTCGGTTATTTTTTTGCAAAAAAGTTTTTATTTTACCCTTTTTATTAGTTATCGTATCACACACAAAGCCTTGTCAACTATCAGTTTCGCAATTTCTTTTACTTGGATAACTTATTTTTACCAGATATTTCGATTTAAAAACCAAACTACTAAACCGATTTTTATGGGACCAATCGGAAAGTATCCTTTCAGGCAAAAAAAGAATTTTGCTAATCTGTTCATAAATGACGAAGATATGAGGTAGCAAACAAAAAAACCAACCGAATTGAGAACCTCCTCCTTTTTTTGAAGTCGGTTAAAAAGATATTCCTGGTTTTATACGTTATCAGTAAACGGAAATCCACTACACAAGACTATAAAATAATATTGCACCACAAAACTGAATTATTATGTAATGTTGCGTTGTCGCGACTGATGAATCCAACCAATAAATTAATAAACGTTAAAAATAAGGTTTTATGAGGGTATTTGATCAAAACAGTCTCACATAATAGAAAAATCACATCTACCCTACTCAGTCTTTTCCTTTAGGAATGAAAAAATCATGATATTTCTTAAAGTATGACCCTTGTAAAAGCAGAAGATATATCAATTTTTAGTTAAAAACAATTAACAATTTTGGGTACAAACTCAGTCTACCTACGAAGTATATATAAGTAGATAGAGGTCGAAATATGGATCACTCAGACGGCATATTGGAGGAAAACATAAAGGTCAATTTCTTCCTTCAGCTTATAAGTTTTGTCACACTCATTCTTTAAAAAATTCAGTCTTATGTTTAGTTATATTACACAACAAAAATAATACGTATTTATTCAGTATATAGTATTGATTTTTAAGAGCACTCATACGGCATGTTTGCGGAATGAGTGATCCAAATTAATCGTAATAAATCTGGAACGGGACGTGTTAGTGAATTCTCAAATTGTTAATAGTTTTTAACTATTTTTAACAATTTTTCAATATTGAAATAAGCAGTGCAAAGGCTATATATTCTGAGATATACATATGACGTTTTCTTAAAGCGTGCGGTTTGAGTGATCCACTTTATTGACCATATCATTTTTATCTCAGGTTTAACAAATTTTTTAACTTCACCATAATGTTTTAACTATTTTCTACTAAATCTTCCTCGATTTTTGTTAAGATTGAAGAGAGGATCACTCAATCCACATGCACATAGTGTTTGTGTCATGAGCATGGACAATATTTGTTTCCGAGTCATGGATGTTTATATGTATGTATAATAAGTATGTATTTACAAACAAAAAGTATCTATGTAGTATATCAACTATCTGGTGTCCACGACACAAGCCTCGTTGCTTAGTGTGGCACTAGATGGCGCTGTGTGTAATGTCCAGCGATATTTATTTATTTTATTTTATTTACTAACACTAAGGAAAGAATTAACTGGATGTCGAAAATGATTACAATAGCTTTTTACTGAATGCATAAATAGCTTTTTACGTAATGCATATGAAAGTATATTATATTAAAACATTTAATTGGAATGAAAATATTATAACATCTTTTATTTTTTGTCTGTCTATCTGTGTGTTTGTTTCGGCTAATCTCCGAAGGACCGATTTTGACGGGACTTTTACTGTTACCTTTACTAGCTGATGTTCTAAGAGTAACTTATGCCACTTTTTACTATACGGCACCGTTCGGCTTGAGAGAACTGACACACCTTCGAGAATGTTCGTGTCTACAATTACTTGCACGTGACACGCGTATAATCTCGACATACATCTTGTTTATTTATATCTGGTTGTGGCAGCGACAGACAGATGTGCTCTCGAGCAGCGACGATGACCTACACACATTACTGTCACTCATCACCGCAGATGGTGCTCGCGCCACCAACAGACCTTGATAATGTCCTAGAGTCTAGAGGAGATTCTACAAACGTGCTTCCTCTACATCTAGAAGTAGGAGTTGGTATGCGCGCGCGCGCGTGTGTGTGTTTGTGGCAGCTCGCGAGGTTCAGCTTATTGGTACTGATACGAGCTGGGTATGGGATAAATTTAAAACACTACCAATGAACACCAAATATCTTTATTAAACACAAAACACTTATAACTTGGTCAAAAAATCACTATTCACTTAGATACCTCACTTATAATTCAGTTCGATTGGCTTCGTTGTGTAGCCAAAATCAGACTGACTGCTCCCGTTTTTTTGAAATGGCATCTCGCAGGTCAACCTAGGGCTGGCTTTTGAAATTAATTGAGGCCTCCGCAACGCAACGCTTAGAAAGGTGTTTCATGAACTGAAGGACGGTAGGCAATCTAAGGTCTATATTATGTAGACTGTCATTACGGACATAAAAGGGGGCGCCCGTGATTTTACGAAGAATCGGTTCTGCAGGGTCTGCATCCTATAGATGTGACGGGGGTGGGCGTGGGCGAATATGACACATGCATATGTCATAATGGGACGGATCACTGCGGTGTAGAGACGCAACTTGCACTTAAGTGACAACTTGCTCTTTGCAGTTAACATGAAGTGGAATCTACTCATGGCAAAGACCGCTCGATTACGAGCTGCTGTTATATGCGGCATGAAGGTCAGGTGGTGGTCGAGTATGACTCCTAGGTACTTGGCTTGCTTCTCCCAAAGGATCGGCTTGCCGTACATGGCGTTTTAGTTGCGGTTTGGTGAAAAAGACCGCTTGCCTCTAGTCGGGGTTCACCTCTATTCTCCACTTCCGAAACCAAGCGCCTAAGATTTTGGCTGCGGTCTGAAGTGTACGTCCGATAGCGTCTTGACAACGACAAGTGTAAATGGCCGTGTCGTCGGCGAAGAGGGCTAACAGTAACTGAGCTTTCTTGCTCTTTGGTATGTCGCTGGTGAACTGTGTAAAAATGAGGGGGGAGACGACTGAGCCCTGGGGGACTCCGGCTCGTATAGGGTACTGACTGCTCCCGCGAACCCGACGGCTATTTATTGCTATTTATTTGATGCCGACCCATCCTTCAAGAAAGTTCACAACTTTCTGGTACCTTCATATGGCCGTCCCATCCTTCGAGAAAGTTCGACAACTTTCTGGAAATTTCGTATGTCGGACCCATTCTACGAGAAACTTCCACAACTATCTGGAAGTTTCGAGAAAGTTCCATGGTGGAACATTGTAGGATTATTCTCGAATCTTCTAGATAATCCCATGGTGGAACATACTAGACTCGTGGGTAATCTTGAATGTTCTCGTAAAGCAGCCGACGTTACATTACCTACTATGTTGATTGGCTTATACTACATTTACTAAAAACGGAAAAATATTTATATGTATTTATTGTGTAAATATTGTTGAAATGACTCCATATTAAAGCAATGTGTTTTACTTTCTTTTGTTCGTAAAATAACAGAGTTTGTTAAATAGGTACTGAAAAAGGAAGTTATACTGATAATAGTGAAATGTTAATGTTGAGGAATAAGTAACTCAACTTCAACTTCTTGATAATAATAGGTATATTGTATAAAAATGAAACGGAACATTACGAGTACAAATTAATGGTGGCACGCGCGATCGCGACATTAAAGCTCGACATGTGTGTGCGCAAACGTTAATGAAGAATGTTAACTAATTTTGATTATTAGCACTCCATATTCTCTGTCAAAAATAAAAAATACTAGTGAAAGAATTACTTCGATACGTCAATTAGTTTCCGATTTAGAAGTAAAACAAGTTGTAACCGCACGACGCGGGCTGCCGGTGACGGTGTGACGTCATCGCACAACACGCTCAGTCTGGCTCACTCAGGCCGCTCGCGGTCGCGCGCCCGTGCCGTCAAAATTATACCTAAATACTTTTAAAAATGTCCAATCCAAATACTAGGAAATCATACATTTAACCCTTTGATTATATAATGTCTAGATAGAGCGTCGCCCTACAATCGTATCAAAGAAAACGAGTCAACATTTTCAAGTATACTGTGTGCGTGCAGGCGTCGTTTTACACTATGCGTCTATGTCTTTCTGTGCGTAAATAATGATAACAGCTACTACAATTCTCCCATAAATCACATAAAAAAATAGACTTATTAAATAAGATAAGTTTTAGGTGTATGACACGATCTGCACTGATTGGCGGGCAAGCACTTGTGAACCAATAGTTGGTTGACACTTTTGGACACGTTTGCGCGCACTTGACGCTCCATCTAGACATTATATAATCAAAGATTTAACCGTACATAAATAACCTACTCTTTTTACTTGAACATAACCAATAGCATCATCGCCATAACTGTCTTTTGCCGATCTGAAATAAGTTTCAAATAAAAATAAATGGCCTTACGTATTTTGTTAGTAAAAAAAATACAAATAAATAAAAAAGGTTTAGTACATCTGTTCAAACATCTACATTTGCAACAAAAATTAAATTAAATTAAATTAAATTGCCTTACGTATTTTGTTAGTAAAAAAAATACAAATAAAAAAAGGTTTAGTACATCTCTAACGTTCAACCCACTACATCTACATCCTAAGTACCTATCGTACTTCCTACTAATATTATAAATGCGAAAGTTTGTGAGTGTATGTGTGTGTTTGTTATCTTTCACGCAAAAACTACTGAACGGATCTGGACGAAGTCTGGAATAACACATAGGCTACTTTTAATCCTGGGAAAATGTACAGTTCCCGAGGGAAACGGGGGCGAAGTTGCTGGCGGAAGCTAGTTTGCACTTTGCAATAAATCAATGTATGTTGTATATATATTCATTTAAATTTACTAAGAAGACCGGTACCTACCTATATATACATACGTACCTACTTATAGCTACAAAACTATAATACATATTTGTTGTCTTTAACGTAAAAATTTAATGGTAGGTAGGAATTTAAAACAGATAAACTATTAAGCATAAGTAGTAGCAAGGAATTTTTATTCCTCGCATTTCGGCGGCAACGAAATCACTATTTTGTTGATAAATAATGCCAACCATTAATCCATCTATTTTAGGTAGATTATCCGATTGCCCTTTTTCGAATCCTTCATACATTTTATTAATCGAATAATATTTACTATTATAAGACTATTAACGTAATACGCGGACGAAAACAACAAAATACTGCGCAACCGCTGGCGACGATACTAAGCGGCCCGCGCGGCGCGTTGTGACATGACGTCACAAGCGGTCACGTGACTGTTAGCGGGACTCGATATTTTTCGAAACTTTGAATGACTATAAAATCAAAACTACTAGGTATTTTTGACTACAATAAAAACTAGTGTATTTGTATACATACAGGCTTTACTGAGACAAAATTTCAAGCGATTTGGCATACCTAGTAACATTCTTCATTGTGGCCGAAATGTCCGGCGGCGCGGGCCGCCCGCCGCACGCCGCTGCCGGCGCTCGCGTTTCCCCCGCGCGCCCCTTTCTCTTCGGGTGCGTTCTTGAATAGCGCATTTAGGCGCGTTCAGTTAATGATCGGAGCATAGTTTATGATAAACATGCGGCTCCATATAATAAAGTCGGCGCCTGCCACATGCCGCCGGTCTCGTCCCTGTGGCGGGGCGCCCCGGCGCGGTGGCGGCGACCTGCTCAGACGCGTGTGCTTACTCTCGAGTGCTCGTCGTGCAGCACAAGCTCGTGTAGTCGTGTCTGCGCAAGGCCCCACAATCTGCCATGTTCCTGCCTACATTATCATATTAAACTAGCTGTTTCCCGCGTCCTTCGTCCGTGCGAAATTATCATAAAAATATTATTTGCCTACTTGAATCGGATTTTGTTAACAATTTCTTTTTTTTTTGCAAGGAACCCTAATTTTTTTAATAAAAGTAGGCTATTAACTCCTTATAACACACCCGCCAGTAAAAGGCCCGTCAAAATCGGTCCAGCCATTTCGGAGATAAGCCGGAACAAACACAAAAAAAATAAAAATGTTAAGTAAATTTTGAAATCACAAACAGACACTTTGATTTTATTTATTTGAATGTATTGTTTTTAGATACAGCATAGGAAATACCGCAGATATTGCGCGGGTCGAGTATCGCTCGTGACACCTCCAATATTTTTGGTAATCTCTATAATTACACACATCAAAAGTATCTAGGGATCAACATATATTTTTGCAAAAACTTTTCTCCTGATTGATATTAATTAAAATTTTCTTTAAGGATTCATCAAATAAAGTGTTTTCGTTTGTCACAGTAACGATAAACCAAGTCACCTTTGCATTAATAAAGAAATTTGCCATTTTCCTAATAAAGGGATTTTTGACATTTGAACCACTAACATTAAAGTTCGAAAAAAAGACTGAAATAACAGTTTTCTTTAAAATTTTATTGGGTAACTTAAACAATTAATAATCCGTGTTTCTACCGCGAACACTAACAACACAAGAACATCGGTTTGGCATACTCAAAATGAGTTCATCCAAATCACGCTGTGGAATGGCCGCCCATGTTCGTTGCAACAACAAAAAAAGGTCTTCTTGCGACTGGATACCCTCCATATTCGGCAGAGCTCTTCTCTGTAGCATATCCCATGCATGCTCAATCGGGTTCAAGTCTGGCGACTGAGCAGGCCAGGGCAGGACATTGATGTTAGCTGCGGCGAGAGTCTGTCTTACAACTCTTGCGGTGTGCGGTCGTGCATTATCATGCATTAACTGAAATAAGGGACCGATTTGCACTTGTAGAGGAACGATGACGTCTGATACAATCGTCTCAGCATAAATTTGAGCGTTGAGGTTGCCTCTGATCCAAATCAACTCAGTTCTTCCGCCGATCCAAATACCCGCCCATACCATGATGGTTCCACCACTATAAGGATGGACTTCCTGGCAGGATTTTAATCGCTGTTGGCGTCCAGGGGTTCTCCAGTGTCGTATACGTCTTGTATCCGGTCTCATACCAAAACGAGACTCATCAGAAAAGCACACGAAACGCCATTGTTCTTCTGCCCAATTTCTGTGTTCAAGAGCCCATTGATATCGAATCCTACGATTGTGCATTGCTATAGGTGGTACCCGTAGCGGTCTTCGGGAATGAAGGTTCACTTCATGCAAGCGGTTTCTGACTGTTTGGTCGCTAATTAAGTTCCCTGAAGAGTGATGAAGCCTCACGGCTAACATCATGGCGGTTATTGTTGGAGCTCTTCGAGTTAAGATTTGAATGTATCGGTCTTGTCTCCGTGTGGTGCAGCGATACCGTCCTCCATGGCGCTCAGCCACGGTACCAGTGCTTCGGTAACGTGTCCAAAGTCGACTGATAACACTCTGACTTGTATTCAGAGTTAAAGCCACAGTACGTTGCCGGGAACCAGCTTCTATCATTCCCACGGCTCTGAGCATTTCTTCCCTGCTTAAATGACGTCGCCGCTCCATAATAACGTTGGTTTTAATCAGTAGTAGGGAAACAGTAGCACTAATAATGTCTTCAATGCGTTGTATGTTTTTATAGGGAAAATATTGACAGCTTATTTTCATCTTTTACTCGAATTTGATTGAGAGTTCCTGATTCAAATTATGAAATGCACCAAAAAGGATCCATATAAATTTATAAAATCATAAATTTATTACAAAGCCACATCTCAATCTCAAGAAATCCGCATAAAAATGCTTGATCCCTAGACACTTTTGATGTGTGTATGTAACTGATCACATACCACTTTTGCCAAGAAGATATTTGGAATGATATCCAATCGAATAGTGTTTATTATCTGAGCGCGCACGTTGGTGCTCGCCACCTGCGTCAGGTATCTGATCATCAATCTTCAATATGTCCCATATTAAATGTCGTCGGGAGATAAATCGCATAATGTCTGCCCTCCGGGGCGCGCGACTCTCGGCCCTGTGTACACACGTCACCCGCCAAAGGCCGCCGCGCGCCACCGCGCCACGCGCCACAAGCCGCCGCGCGCCACAAGCCGCCGCGCGCCGCCGCGTTGCCGCGCCGCGCGGCTGCTACCCAAGCGGCTAAGGGAGCTCTTTTTATTGCTTTCAAATGTGAAATTTAAACATTTACACAACTACGTCGTTAAGATAGCAAGTCCAACCTCTCCAGATTTAATGAATCGCTGAAATAAAACAATCACGCCGGAGCACCCGCTGCGCGGCCTCCGCTTCCGCTCAGCGCAGCACTGCAGAGCCACCGTGCCGCCCGAGTTCCATGGTTAGGTTACTATTCAAATTCAAAATGACAATGGGTTCATTTGTAAGTAGTACCTACAATTACTGAACTGTAACTGAAGCGTAATTTAAAAGTGTTACTATAACATTTCCAAGTAGACTCTGTAGGAGTGGTAGATATTAATAAATTAGTCCAGTGGTCATATTAATTATGTTTATTACTTCCAAAATAATCTTAACTTAATTTAACATAAACGTGTTACGGAGAAAAAGCTAGCGACGCTATGACCAAAGAGTAGAGTAAAAAAAAAGGCGGCGATGTAGCCTTATTAAAAATCAAGATTATGATATTTACCACGGATTACAACACGCCTCCTTAAATTTATAATCTTGATCGTTTACATTAACAATGTTATAAACATATCTAAATTAATTTTAACCTTAACCTATTTTTCAAAAATGTAGTCTTGCCTAAACTTTTAGTTAACATATCTGCTAAGTTAAATTTTGTATCAATTTTTATAATATCGATTATAGCCTTTTCATAATTTTCATTTATATAATGACCACCTGTGCCCGCGGTGTGTGCCCCACCGCTTCACTTACGTGACCGCGTATTTTTTTGGCATTGTCAGGGAACATTACATGGGAACTCGAAGTCTTAGTATATTCCTAACATCTTTGACAAATAACATAATTTATCTAATAAAATAACATTTTATTTATTTAAGCCTATAATTTCCCAACAATAGCACATTTAAAATTCATTACATAATATCTTAATTAAAATATTCATTTGGTTCTAAGCAACTAGTACTTAAATGCATCCTTAAAAAACTGAAACATACATTTTAACAATAATTATAGACAAAATACATTTTTAAATAAATAGATTAATTCATAGTTTAAAATTTGTTCATTTCATTTACTTTGTGCCCATTTATGGGCGAAGGCCTCCATGTTATGCCATTCCTCTCTGTCTCGGGCTGTTCTAGTCCAGGTGGGGCCTGCAACGGCCACAATATTATCATCGCACCACCGACGCCTGGGTCTGCCTCGGATGCGTGGTACATCGCGAGGATACCAATGGAGAACCCTCTCACTACAGTGACCATCTGTGGCTCTGGCTACGTGCCCTGCCCATCGCCATTTCAGCTTGCAAGCTAATTCCACAGCATCTATTATTTTAGTGCATAGCCTTATGTCTTTGCTTCTTTTACGGTCTCGGAGTTCAATTCCCAACATACTCTTCTCTATTGCTCGTTGGCAGGCTTGAAGTTTCTCTGTAACTGCCTCTGTTAGTGTCCAACTTTGACAACCGTAGAGTAGTGTAGGGAGTATAATGGTGTCCTTAGTTTTTTTTCAAGCGAATCGAGATGCGTGATATAAATACTTCTTTCAACGACCAATATCTTTTCCATGCACTGTTTATTCGACGATCTACTTCATTTCCTGTCGGTCTGTTAAATGAAATGCTTTGTCCAAGGTATACACAGTTGTTCACGTATGCAATTGGTGTTTCTTGTATCATGGTCGGTACTCTCATGCTGTTGGTAACAGGCACGTTTTTTCAGCGTTCATGTGAACACCACATTTTCGGCTCTCCCTTATCTCCAGACTTCAGCATGCACTCAAGATCTGCATGTGTTTCGCTTAACAGAACAATGTCATCTGCGAAGTGGAGATGGTTGAGAAACTCGCCGTTTATTTTGATACCGACATCGTGCCAGTTTAGTTGTCTGAAGACATGCCCCAAGACTGCGTTGAATAAATTTGGTGAGATGGGATCACCCTGCCTGACTCCTTTTTGAATGCTAAATAGCTCTCTCTTTTTCTGCAGTTTGATGATGGCTCTGCTGTTCTTGTAAATTTCTCTCAAAATTTTCCTGTATTTTGTGTGAACGCCTTGTTCACAAAGAGAGCACCACAAAGACTCATGGGAGATCAAGAGTCAAACGTCTTGGAGTAGTCTACAAAGGCTACGTAGAGCTCTTTATTATGTTCATTGTACTTCTAGATGATCTGTGTTATCGTGAATATGTGATCGTTTGTAGAGAAGCCCGATCTGAATCCTGCTTGCTCTCTAGGTTGGTTTTCATCTAAGGTCTTTGAGATGCTTTTTAATATTAGGCTTGTAAATAATTTATAAAGTGTCTGCAGCATACTAAGTGGTCTGCAGTTGTCCATTTGGCTTGGATCACCTTTTTTGTAGAGTAAGGTTATAATTTGCAGTATTCCAGTCAGGTGGTATCGACTCTTGTTTCAAGATTTCATTGAATATTGTAGTTAAAATAGGTGTTGATGGCTTTTAATATGTCATTTGTTATGCGATCTTCTCCATGGGTTTTCTTCGTCTTCAATTGATGAATGGAATGGCTAATTTCGTGGTCCGGAAATTCTGGTAGGTACACTGTCTGAATCGAGTGACTCCATGTTTCGGATTGAGTCTTCGTGAGAGGCAGGCTGTTCATATAATCTTGTATAAAATACTGTCCCAACTTTTAATATATTATTTCTGTCCGTTACTTGGTGCCTGTATTTTGTAAGTTCTGTAATCCATTTTTTGCTAGAATCTAGACTTTTGTAAGCTCTTCAATAATAGTATATCTACGTACTTTTGATTTCATTTGTATTTGCTTTTTAATTAATTTGTATAATGCCGATAAATGTTTATTTTCTATGCTAGTTTTGTTTTTCTTTTCCTTTAACAGAGTTATTTCCTTTATTAGTCTTGCTAGGTTTTCTTGAATAATAGGTTCACTAGATTCGTTGTTGAATTTTAGTTTATCTTTACTGTTTCAAATTTTTGTGTCTAGGGTAGAATAAGTGTGCTTTATGTTTGTGAATTCTATGTTTTTGATTTCTTGTAAAAATTGTTCTTTCAAACACTCTTGCTCAGGAGGCGTAATATCGATGACGTTGTTTTTTCCAAAGTATTTCCTTGAGGTAATGCGCTTGTTGTGAAGTGATGCACGTACCAGTCTATGATCAGTAGGATGTGTAGTATGTATGACATCGACGTTATGGATACTGTTCTTGTTTTTTTGTTATGATGTAGTCAATTTCATTCCGTGTAACGCTATTAGGATGCATCCAAGTCCATCGACGATTTGGGTTCTTCTTGAAGTAAGTATTTGAAATATTTAATTGATGTTTAAAACAAAAATTTATTAATATCTGACCTCTTGGACTCCGTTTCCCGTATCCCCACGATCCCATAACATCTTTATCATCATTAGGGGGCAAACCAATCTGTGTATTGAAATCGCCTATAATCAATGTGTCGCTGTTCGTGTTTTTCATCGCCTTTCTGAGATCCTCGTAAAATCGTTCTATGTATGTCCTCCAATGGTGATTGTTCTGTTGGCGCGTACACCTTGAAACCTCGATATCATTTTTTAAGAGCTATTGATAACCACCCCATACAGTTATATACATTGTAACCTACCGGAGGAGTGTGTGGGATCAAGTGTGAGGAATCATACAAGAGCAAAAAAAATATGTGTGTGTTCTCCTATTAAAAAAAAGAAAGATGACAGATGATGATGATGATGTTGGTTTTGTAACAAAACAAAAAAAATCGGGCGCCGTGGAGACGCACACTACATTTAAAAAATACTTGCCAGATAGAATAATTCGAAGAGAGAGACCTTTGATCTGTCGGGGGTGACTAAACTAGGATAATAGAAACAATGGAAATAGCTTTGTTAATACCTTGTTTATTTTGTCAGTAGCTTCCTTATTTTACTTTAAATATTAAATTACTATGCTCATATTAATGTTTTATAATTGATTATTAATTTGAGGTTATTATTGCATCTTTTTGTAAAGAAAGTAAATTCAATTTGGGCCAGATGTCTGGCATAAAATAAATGTTAAATTAGACCTCAAGATTTCGGCGTCGAAGGTGAGAGAATCCAGATGAAATCAAAAATTATAATCATACGAAAAAAACGCCACAGCAGGGCTGTAACAAAATTTTAAAGGGTGAATACACAAGTCTATTGGAATTTCAACACGTGGAGAGCATGGCGTCCTAAGAAGAAACTTACCGTTTTTCCCGTTAATAAATGACTTTTCCTGTGTGCACCGATAAATCCAAAGTAGGTGATAATCACACTAGAGCATCGTCCAATATTGAAATTCTGAAACATCAATTTGACTTAAAACACGAACCTAAAATGATGACCACATATTGGTCTGGTAGAAACAAATCTTACCGAAGAAATTAAGGATCCCTCCTTCAGAACACCTCGTCCTGGGTGTTTAAGGCAGCAATTATGGCATCATTTGGCCTAAAATATCCGAGATTATACCGGATTTGTAAAATTAAATTGTCGAGTTATGCCGCGATGACGAAAACAGGTCGTAAAGTGAAACGTCAAAAAATGACAGTTGCCGAACAAAACCATCGCCAATAAAAGACAGTATAAAAATCGTTCCGAAATCGACTAACATGTGAAAAGCATGTAACGGTTCAAAAAACACGTTACAACATAGATATATTTTTTTTCAACCCACAGGTACATGTATGGAGGGCCACCCCTATTTTAATTTTTTTTAATTATTTCACATAATATTTGTGAAGCGATTTATAGAAGGAAGAATTTATTTATCCCCTTCAAATGTCAAGTGTATGGTGCCAATAGTCTCGGAGTAGAATGTACGGACGGACCGACGGACAGACGGACAGGGTGAATCTATGTATAAGGGTACCGTTTTCCCCATTTGGCAACGGAACCCTAAAAACGATGAAACCATTTGTTTCTAGAGTAAGTTCGCCTGATAGTTTATAATTATATCCAGCCATTAAATGCTCCAGCCTGAAACTAAAACTAAAAATGTGGTGTATAAAGAGGTTTTACAAAAATAACGCCATCAATTTTTTTCCAATTAGTGCCTTAAAAAGAATTGCTTAGTATGATAGGTATTTTCAGTTGACTGAAATATAAAAATAGTTAGCGTTAAAAATCATTAAACTTCATATCTTCATAACCACGCGGACGAAGTCGCGGGCAACAGCTAGTCTACTATATAAAAATCAATGTCTGTTCGGATGTTCGTCTGTTCGAAATCTATAGACTCCTTTTTTTTTTTTTTTTTTTTTTTTTTTTTTTCGGATGGGAAATCATCAAATGACTTCTCCCGCTCTGGGCTGAGCGGGAGGGAGTGTCAGACTTTTACTGACTAAAACCCATCCATGTTCCTTCATCGCCCTTTGTGTTCCGGGGCCGCGGTATCTCTTTCGAACAACCCGCAGCACCCGGCAGGCATCGGCCCTTGCGGGCCCCTTCCCTATGCTGACATCTCTTTGAGGCGCGCGTGGAACACGAACGCGCCGTCGACACGGCCTGTCGTCCTAAGACGGAGGGACGGCGAGCTAGCCCTTAGCTCACCGTCCACAGGCCCGCGTCTACGGTGGCCGGGGGCCACCACTTGGCCCCCGACGCAACCGCCCCGGGCGGATCTATAGACTCCTAAACTACTGATAAAAATCGGTTGATTTTGATGACATTTTGCACAGTTGTTCTACATACACGAGGGAAGTTTTCTGAAGGGTAGGTAGGTAGGTAGACAGGGTAGGTAGGTAGATGGGTCGAGTAGTAAAAAATACAAGGAGGTAGTACTAGGTAGGGAAAAGGTACAGATAGTACATACAATCTAAAACTAATACAAATAAAGTTACAAAACATGTAATAATCTTCTAAGTACCTAAGTACTACTTGTATGTAGTACATATACCTAAATCGTACAAAATTGCGGATTATGGACAAGTACTGTTATCATGAAATAAACTTTATATAGGAATATGAAGCTTATTTACGAGTTGACATATTATTTTAACGACTTGTTATGAAACGCGAAGCTAACATTTTTACGAGGTCGCTTAGCGGACGACCAGTTCTATCTGATGTGTCGCGCGGCGCCTGTCCGGCCCGCGCTTCCGGCGTCCGGCGCGTCTCGCGAGTGCGAATATGGAATCCCGCAGTCTGATTGATTAAATGCTGCCTCCGTTAGTTCTGTGACGCAGGAGGCTCTACAAACGCAATACTAGCGTTCTGGACATGAATTCCTAGTGCTACTCAGATTAGGCTAACTTGCTTTAGTTCTGTAAAGCCTCCCGCAGCGTTCTGAATTCTTTCTTTATATGAAGTCCTACCGCGAAAACTGACGATGCAAGAGCGAGCGAAGCGAGCTCAGGACTTGGGGCACCCCGACGACGTGTTAGGTTACTTTAAACCCTGCAAACAGAAATAGGAGCCCCGCGCACTGGGGCTACGTCGACGCAACGAATAAATCAAAACAAACAACAGAGCGAAGCGCCTGATATCGCTCTCTCTCAAAAATCGCGTGTCAGATCGCATCGAAGTAGGTACTTTTATGATTTCTTGGATCTGATTAGCGATGAAGCGTTTTAATTATGAAGTCTTGAATACTACATCGGATACAACCCGAACCCAGGTCGTTTGCAACTCTGAATAGCGGAATGGTTTAAGGTAACTTTCCACGAATTGATGCTAGTAAGCCCTCCCGCAGCTCACAAGTACAGGCCGTCTGAATACTGGAAGGGTTTTCATATACGCCTTGCGACTACTGACTGTACGCGATAATCACTGGTGTTGCTCGTCGCAGCGTCGCCGGCGTCGCGGCCGCACCAACTCCACTAATTGACAACACCAAGAGAGCGCGCGTTGACGTCATTATTTTTTCATTAGAGCCGGCGACGTCCGTCATTGTCTCCTTGACGCACAAGTAATTACCGCGGAAGGCTTAGCTCCCCCCGCCCCGCGCCCCCCGCCCACCCGCGCCCCCGCAAGCCTCTGCTGCCTAATCAGTGTTTGCCTGCCATCAGCCCATCAGGCGCTATCACTGCGATGATATTATCTAAACAATGTAATACAAAGCTTCTTTTCCGTGCACACACTGCCGCACGTGCCGTACTGTCCACAGCATCGATTGATGCTTAAGATAAAATTGGGTTTTTCTAAATAAAGTGAAATGCGAACGATGCAGTGGTGTGAGATTTTATCCAGTTACATGTTCGATACATCGCGCCAGCCAGCAGGTCGCTGCACCGGGCAGGCTTAGTATTTAGAAAATTAATATTATAAAGTAAATTTGTGGTAACAGAACCAATCAAATTAAGCTATCATTTTTTCAAGTTCGGGTGAATAGACAAAACAAGTACATTCCACACTATTACAAATAGGTCACTCATCATTGTTTATGGGAAGAGAATACAACAGCCAAATAAAACAATAACAACGGATTAAACAAGTTCTTACAATACCATCACAACCATCGATTAAATAATCTTCAAATGAAATTTAGTATGGACCGTGTTTAGATATCGGAAGCATCACGTGTGTCGAGTGTCACTCGCTAGCTCGCAAGAGTACGAGCATCGTATCCTCCCGCTTGCGCTGCCAGATCCAGTATTGACATTATCACCGGCGGCGGCGCCGGGCATGTCGGCAACGCTCGCGTACAGCGGCTCTGGTCTCCAGGCTCCTTGCCGCGACTCTGCTTGCGTAGGCGAGGGTGTGGTCGCAGCGCGTGTGGCCGCACCGTGAGTGTGGCCGCGACGCAGGGCCCATTAACCACTTCATTATACGTAGGCACTAATTGATTCGCCACCGCCGTCTAGCGCCAGCGTTTCACCAGGTAGATACGTACTTATACATCATTGTAATGTACATTGAAAGAGAGTATATTAAGAATGTATATAAGCAAAAGCAGTGACGGTTGTGCTTTGTTATGAAAAAGTTCAGAAGAGAAGTTTTCCGGCGGTGCGGCGATAGGGCTTCCAACGACAATAGCCGTGGTTTCGTCACACGGAAACATCACGAGGCCCACGCACGAGGCAGGGCGCCTCGCTTCATAATTGTGCAACGCACTGTATTTTGAAAACTGACTGATTAGTCAAAAATGTCAGCCGATACTTTCCACTCGGTATGCATCATTTTATTACCAAGCTAAGAGTGCCGTAGCGCTCGTAGATGTGCTACGAAGCTACGACGACGCTACGCCGCGTTGGTTCTCTACGACGAGGACACAAGAAAGGCAGGACACGTGTAGTTTGTAGAATGTAGCATGTAATATTAGCAAATATCAGACTATACCTACATAAGTCGTCAATTTCATTGTCGGTATTGTCAAATTATCGGTAAGTATCTTAAGCTTTGCCCGCGTGGAGACCGGTAATTGCCCCACGGGATCACACTACTGGGAGAAAAATTATCCTATGTGTTAATCCACGTTATAAACTATCTGTGTGGTAAAGATCATCCAAATCCGTTCAGTAGTTTTTGCGTGAAAAAGTAACAAACATCTATACATACATCCATCCATCCTCACAAAATTTCACATGTGTATAGATATTATGTTATTATGTACTAGCTAGCGACCCGCCCCGTCTTCGCACGGGTGTAAATCGCATGTGGTATCATTTGTGTTTAAAACAAAGTTTAATAGATTCACAGATCAATTGTAATTCTTTGAAAAACCGGCCAAGTGCGAGTCGGACTGCTGACAAACATGGTTCCGTAGCACCAAAAAACATAATAACTAATGTAATTTACTCAACAGCAAAACTAAATTTATTTCTATTTATGTATTAGGTACAGTCACGAGCACCAATTTGCTTTCTAGGAGTGTGGACCTAACTTGGAGATAGGATCATACCTTACTGTCATCTTGTTCCCACTCTTGAATTTGTTGCCTTATTGATCTGCTTAAACACGAGGTACCTGCGACAATGTGGAGTATGTGCTGGGGCAGGGCTATGTTCAAATGGCCATAATTCATAAAATAATTGGTTTTGCGTCAATTTTTTGATATCATTTTTTAGGTTGACTCAAAAACTCCATAATTAAACATGAAAACACACGCAACATTCTTCTCGGTATAATTTTGCACTAGAGTAGAAAATGAAAAAATTAAAACAAATTTTTGTGTAAAATTTTGTTATTTCATTTTTGGGCTCTTTTTGCTTATTTTTCAGGAAAATTTATTTAATGATTCGATAGCCTCGGCGTTTGCCCTTGCAATAAAATCATTTGCACGTCTTTAAGTCTCTAAGATTCAAAGATATTAGCATTTCATTGAAGCTACCCTAGATCAGCCGAAGAAAAAACAAGATGGCTGCAATTCGCGGGTTGTTAGGGTAGGAATATTTACAATCGTGTATATGTCGATAGAAATGAGTATATAATATGCCGTTAAAGTATGGGTGACCGTTAACCAAACACATTGTAGACCCCACTACACATGAGGCTAACGACGACGCGACGAACAGCTACACGGAAACATTGAGAGTACGTCGTACTACTGACGTTATGTACACAACCACACGTCTCAGGAAGCCATAAACAGAGCCGCGGGAACAGCAGAGTGCTGTTAATGTGTCCCCGACTGCCCGAGCGGCGACGGCTCCGCGGCGAGCCATCGATCTTAATATATTGCCCCGCGACATCCCTTTATGGCATCCGCCGCGCCGGGCGGCGGCCGGGCCCTTACGCCGAGACACACCAACGTTCACTCATTCTACTTTCTACTTCGTAAAAAGAAGTAAGTTTTGGGAAATTGCGTACTGTGTAAAGTGAAAACGCGAAACACGCGAAATGGGTCTGCGGGCTCGCGGGCCGGCGCGGGCGGGCCGGCGGGCCGGCGGGCCGGTGGGCCTGCGGGCGGTACGCGTGCTCCATTTATAGGCACTAAACATTTAGTAGGTTGAATTATGAGCAATATTATGTGGTTAATAAATAGTAGCTGTACCTAATGCGGCTCATTTATCGTAGAGATGGTCGCTCGCGGATTCTCCGAGCGATGCGCCAACCTGTGCGGCAGTCGTTCTGCGAGCGACCCTGTCCCACTCCGTGCTGTTTCTATATTCTCTAAAATCAAAATAGAACCAACAGACAGATAAAATAATATATACATTTCATATATACTTTTACATGCATTCAGTAAAAAACAAATAAAAAGCAATTTTATTTATTTGTTTATAGGAACAAAATATCAATGACCGAAACTAGCCTGAACCACAATCTAGAACAACTAATTAATGCAATTAACACGTAACTGTTTAGAAAAATAGCGAGTATGTACAGTAACACAATGAGCGATGTTGGGATGTTACAGGCACGGGTGACACTGAGTGACACCCGACCACGGCAGTTGTCACTCCTATGCATGGAACTAGTATGTATTACGTACAAGCTCTCTTCCTTATAATAAACGAGTATTATTATCATTTTCCAGCGCGCCGCAGGAGCACGCGCCACCCGCCACGCGCTACTCGCCACTCGCCACGCGCCTCTCGGCTCATTTCCCACTCATTGTCGAACCTATTCATCCCTCAATGCCCAAATAATTGATTGGCTTATTATATAGGTAAAACTCAAAGGTATATGTTTGATTCCGTGCATTATTCATAAATTCATTAAGTTTCATTCATCGTCAAATTAAAATGATATAAGGGTCGCATCACAAGCCAGGAGCCGCGCCGCCGCGCTGCACGCGCGGCACAACTACTACTACTAGCAAATATGGCAGTGGCCCGAAAGTCTAACAATCAGTCTTACCGTATCGTATTACCCAGTACTAAATGGGTTATGAAGGTCAGATAGACAGTCGCTTCATGTAAAATACGGGTATTCAGCTGCATCAGGTTAAAATGGAAGTCGACATAGCTAGAAAAAGGCTAGGCAGATGATGAAGTACTTTTTTTACTTCAATCACGTTATGTTGATATAGTTCGGGTTCCGGTTCACTGCGTCCACCAGTAGCAGTAGGTTCAGCCGAAACAACCCATATCTATGTTCGGCTGAGCGCACGTTGAGCCGCAACCACAAAACTATGAAGCCACAACTTAACCGCGACAACGCGCGGGCGAGCGGGCGCGCGAGCGTTCGCTATTAAATTCTGGAGCAGTCGTGGTTACTGCAGCCTCAAAGCCACAGATATAATAAATACAGGAGATATGGCAAGGAGGCGTGGCGCTTGCGAACGCATCTAGCCGCAAAGAGGCTTGTTGCCAGTTTCGGCCATTAGTCGAATGTCAACTTGCGACGTCTTCACTGCTTGTGATTTTTTACAAAATGCCGCTTTGTACAGTGGTTGTTTGCAAAAATAACACCTCTATTGTGAATTATACGAAAGATGGCATCTCATTTCACACGTTAGTACTAAAATATGATTGTTTTCCATATTAAATTCATTAAAACATTACTTCGTGATACTAGAAACACGATAAAGTACCAAAAGCAATTATTTTCATTAGGAACAACAACCATTGTTTGCTTAATACACATCGATCAATGAATCGGCTGGTCTAATAGTGCAATGGATAAGTGTTTTACTGATACTCTCACTCACACGATAGTTTCGTGAAGCGGGTGTGTTTTAGGTAGATAATTAGAGAGGTGATGTCACTTTTGTGGTTGTCGATATTTTATACGATCCCTTAGTACGAATGATTACACAAGGGTAAAAAATTAGACTATTTTTGTTACATGGAACTTTATAGCTGTTGTTTACTAATGTGAGGTACTTAATGATAAAATTTATATAATTAATTACTGAAAAATACAATTCATTACTATTTCTTGATTACTCGACTTATCTTTTATTGAATCAAGTACGGGTTTTTAATTTATTGCGGTACTCTTACACATGTATCATTAATATCATCATCACAATTCACACCTTGGTTTTATTTTAACATTTTAGCTATCCGAAGTATCCAAAAATAAAAGAAAAGTGGATAAATGCGACAGGAAAAGTTCCAAACTGGTTTCCCACAAAAAATAACACGATATTATGTTCGTCTCACTTTGAGCCTAAGTGCTTTCAACCATTGAAGAAAGACTATATACCAACACCTCGAATTCAGATACAAAAATAGTACTGTATTTTTATATATAAAAAGGGCAGATTAAAGGTAACTGAATTTCATCGATACTATTTTTTACGATTACCTCTTCACATCACTAGTTGCGATGTGTGTTTATTCTGAGTCCGTAGCTACAGGTAGAAGCCCCGCCCCATGTATGCCTGTGTTCTATTAGTGAGTTTATTAGTGTTGCTGTAAGTTTCTTTGTGTGCGGGAGAAATATGAGCTCGTGTGCCGTTCTTATAGTTTTTGCTTTTGTGTTAGTGAATTAAGTGGGGAGAACACGGCGACATCTGAACACGAATACATTTGTTTACAAATCATATCTCCTGTATTTATTATATCTGTGCTCAAAGCGCTCCGCGCTCATTTACAAACAAATCAGAGAGAATTGAACCGTAGCGACCCGTTCAATATCAGCTGTTTCATAAGCGTGTTCGCAGCTGTTCCTAGAACGACGTCCAATGATTAACTATTCAACCGAATTTTGATAACAGTCGGCATGCATTAGTTTACAGTAGCCGCTGCTGCGGGCACAGCCAGCCGGACTCTCACACAGTGCTCGCCCTCGTCATCTCATCATCACAATCAGTGGGAGCTGTCGCAGCGCGTGGCTGACTGGACGCTGCTGACAGCGCGACACTATCTCATTTCGTCTTTATTGGCTCCGCTTTACGAAATCTCTGCTGACAATTCGAACAAAGCTATTTTCGATTTTCTCTAGTGCTAAGGAATTTAGATTTCCTCGGAGGAATCGAGCGTAGGGGGGATTCAATGAATTCCATCGTAACAGAGATTTCCACGTTTCTATGAGTCCGTCACAGACGCGCACCCTTCTCAGAGTACGTACCTACGTGTTGCGTGTCTCAGTTGTTTTGATGAAGATGAACGCGCATGTCGGCAGCTATAGGTGTACCGATCTACAGAAGGTCAATCTTGTAGCGTAGACACATCTAGGCTACAAGATTGACCTTCTGTAGATCTCTACCTGAGGCGTCGTCATAATTGGCTAACGATCGTACGATCTAACGATGAGATATCGTCGCGCGATGAAAATTATCGTCGAACTGGTGTCCTAATACCTCGCGGGATGACCAACGCGGGATGCCCATCATGCGATGCCGCCGCCCGCGCCCTCACCGCACCGGCGCCGTTTCAACAATAGCTGTTTACAGGAATGCACTGTTTTTGTGTTCGTGCGTTTCACCTGTCCGATCTGAGGTCTATAACTCGACGAACTCTACTCACCTGTGCTGCCCCTCGCGCCTCTCGTTCCTGTGCTCGCGCGATGACGCGTGACCAAATAAGACACTCAAAGGAGATTTGCAGCTTTGATTGATCAAATGCATCGTACGATCGTTATTAAGTATTTCCAATGCTCGCGCGATGATTTGCAAGCTTCAATTAGGACAGTCTAAAGAAATGTGGGTGTTTAATAATCTCGTAGTACGACGAAATCACGTAGGAAGTTGGTGTGGGAAGGGAACACCGGGGTGGTTTTTAATCAGTTGAATTCTGACAGACCCCTCCGTCCACCCCCAGGACGGAGGACATCCGTGGGGCTTTTCCAAGCCCAACCCGACTGCGGGCTGTCCCGCCAGTCTGCGGGGACTCTAAACTAACTCTCTTCTCTTTCTTCTTTCTTCTTCGGGTGGTCTGTTCTTCTTCTGTTTATACAAATAAATGAATCTTTATCTTTATTTTTCGAAAAATTGTTCTAACAGTTGGTAGGTCATGTTTAAAATGCTCTCGTTAAATAATAACTTTTTGGTCTACAAATTGGCTAAAAGTGCGAACATTTTGTGAGGCTAGACTAAAGCGTCCGAAACAATTTTATTGATCTAGTGATTATATTTTTTTTTGCTACTGTTGGGCAAAAGCCTCTCTTTTTTCCTTCCAAACCTCTCATTTCTTGTGCGATATCTGGCCATGTTCACTCCGCAAACAAGATCAGATCGTCACACCCCCTTCGCCGCGGTCTACCTTGGCGGCGATTTCCTCCATCAAGTGTCCAGTAAGTGAGGATCCGTGCCCACCTCTCCAGGTACATTCGTACCTCGTGGCCAGCCCACTCCCACTTTAGCTTGGCTGTTTTTTCCCCAACATCTGCAACCTGATTTATGGAGCGCAGGGTGGTATTTCTGACGCGATCTGTTCGCTTAACACCTATTTACGCTGCGCAATGCCCGCTGACAAATCTTGAGTTTGGACTTCTGTTGTTCAGTACCCTACAGTAACCTACTTTATGCACTGTAGATTATGACGAGCAGGATGCACGTGTTGATGAGTTTTCTTTAAAGTGTCATTGGAAGGCTTCCCTTCATGTGTTCTTTAAGGGCCCAGAAGGTCTTCAAGGCATTTTGCACTCGTCTTTCGACGTCTTTATCTTGCCTATTTTTAAAATACACTATCTGGCTCAAGTATGTATACTCATCGACATATTGCAACACATGCCCGCCTACCTCGATTCTACGTTTCGTGCTGTTGGCCTGTTCATTGAAAGTCCAACCTCAACAGTTGCTGAGCTCAGATCTTGGTGCATTTTTTCAAGTTCTGAAGCAGATGTGGTGAACAAGACAACGTCATCAGCAAAACAGAGGTTGGTTCGTTGATGGCCGCTAAAATGTACGCCTCATGCTTGCCACGAATCAGGCAGCTATTTAAAAACCTCCTGCCGCCTTGTTTGACTCTTTTTTCAGTATTGAAATTTGAAATTAATTAAAAGAAACAGAAATATATAAATTCTTACGACGACCCTCAACTAACCGTACATAAATCAAAATCGCCAGAAGCGGTTGTGTGAGCAAACTGTAGTAGCCTGTTTTGGTAAAATCTATCAGGCGTTATAAGACAACATAACTTTTTTTAAAGGAATACTTGCACCCCAACCAGCAACCAGCTCTGCCAAATACAAGTTATAATAACTGGTACTTGCAATGGATTACTGGTACTTGCAGTCAATAAAGCATTGTCTGAGTGGAACATCTCCATTTGTATTGAAACAACACATTACACTCCAAACGGACTAAGCGGGCGCAGGAGAATTTTTTCAATTACAAAGACCCAATTCTTATAACATTATCTTCGTTGGTTACCACCTAGAGCGAGGAAATAAAAAAATGTCCAATAGATTGTGTGTTTATTGGTTCGATTCAATTTTGTAGTTTCAGTGACGAAAAATTGTATGAACTGTAAAAGTAACTTTGTAATTGCATATTATTCATATGGGATTACAAAGTTACTTATGCAGTTCGTAAATCTAAAAAATTGCAGTATGTTTTAGTTTTCCCTTGCTTTCTAGGCTAAACACTAATTGTGTTTAAATTTTGAAGCTTGTGTGTTTGCTAGAACCTAGGACCTTAGAATTATGATGCTCGGTGAGTGAGCCAGTGACAAAATCAAAGAACTTTGACTTGCCATAGTTCATAAACTACAGGCTCCAATTGAATGTAATTTAGGAATATACCTAGTTACATTATGCCCTCTTGGCCTCTGAAAACTCAGGCTTCCAGATTTATCCACAACGAAGTTACAGGGGGGTTGGAAATTTCCTGAAATGCTTCGAGAAAAGGATGGTACGGCGGTACCTTTTTTTTTTGCTCGACTTGACAGATGTGATAAAATCAGTGTTGATAAAGTTAATAATCAATTTCCTTCAACTTTACCACATTATAACTTCACAACTTTTTGCCCTTCATAAACTATTGTCAAGAAAGTCAATTTTGACCATTCTACACTACTTTGAGTTTCTCAAACTCAAAGCATAACACCCTCGCCTGCGGCTCGTGTGTGTATTTCGCCTTGCCCGCAATAACAAATTTTCCCCACTTATATCAAAATGTAATATTTCGGAACACCTGCTCGTAAATGTCAAATTATATGTCATGCAAACCTAAAGTAAAGCAAGTCATTAATGCCCTAGGGCAGCAATATTGTACTGAATTTCATTACTGCCTGCCGAGCAATAATGTGATTTGAATTTGGAACCTTAAATAACAAAATGCATGAAAACTTTTACCAAAGAGTTTTCGCTGTGCAGGTTTTAGTTGCCGTCGATGAACAAAATAATATAGTACATTACTGCCGCGGTCTATAATGACTACTTTGCTGGTCGCGTTGATGATGGCCGACAGCGCAGCTCTAGGCCGATACAGTGCGGTCAGCGTGCAGAACTTGATGGACGAGCTGAGATAAAGGCCGAGGCCGTAGGTCGAGGCCTTTACAGCGAAGACAGCTAGGGCTGCAATGATGGCCAAGCTGGAAGGCCTAGAGCGTAGCTAGGCTAGCTCGAGGCAATCATAGCGTGACCAGCGAAGCAGTCATAGTGGGCCAAGGCTTGTATAGTGCTTTACTTAAAAATGCAAGTACCTAATCTAAATAAAAGCAGCAAGTAATTTAAATAAAATATGTATTAATTAACTATAAATTTAATTAAAACGACAATTATGAAAAGTACAGTTACTAAAATTCAACACCGACTTTCCCGGTTTAATATTACTAATAGTTTGCGATATATAGCAGATAATTTAGCTTCATCTTTAATGTCTAGCGGTGTTAAACACATTGAATCGAAGAATTTTCGCTTTGAGAGCTCATTTTTAGCAAAAAAGTCACTAATTAAAAATAAAATTTTCGCTGAACCGCGCTTTTGTTACTTCTTTGTTTTTTTTTAGCAATGGTAGTTGGAACTATAATGCCAAATATGGAATAAAATCTTTTTGTACCTATCTCTATAAATACAAACAGCTGTGTTTTAAATAAAATCTTTTTGCATTTGATTTTTTAAAACGTTGAAACGACATAATAGCGGCCGGCAATGTTTTGCCGACCTGTTCGAGCGACCAGCAAAACTTTGCCGGCCGCTCCTTTAAACAGAACGGCAAGGTCGACTTTGCTCAAACAAGGTTGTCAAAATAATAACCACATTATAGGCATTTTTGAGTAAATTAAATTACGCAACTTAATAATATTATGTGAAATAATAAGAAACAATAATATAAATTAATTAAATAAATTAAAAAAGTAGTTACAACATTAAAAACAAGTGGTCAAGTTCAAAATGATTAAATAATTGACTCAGCCATTTTTTTTTCATCTGAAACGGTAATGACGGCAAGTCATCACAACAGCTGATCGAAGGCTGTGGTGCGCACCCCAGGGTTGCTAGATCGAGTTTTTGAATTTTCCGCATATTCAATCTATGCAACATTTTTCCCCATTTCATTTTTCAAACAGGAAATGAAACAGAGAGATATAAAACTATTTTCATTCACAAAAAGTACCACTAAGTATCGAATTTTGTTTCAGTGTATTGCAGTGTTTCCCTGCATGAAAGCTTCAATGCTACGAACATTTTAGCTCTTTGGTTGATTTTAGAATAGAAAAAAAAACATTTAATTTTGAAATCTAATTGAATTGTCGATTTTTTATCGGCATCTGGCAGTGGTGTTTACAGAGAGATTGCGATGAGTCAAAACTAGATTTTTTTTTGGTAAAATAACCATTTTCTGCGAATAAACTAAATATTATTTAGATATATAGATAGATATATATTTAGATAGATATAGGTAATACCACTTTTCAAATCCGGGGACAGTAAAGATACGAATAATTATAGACCCGTATCCGTATTGCCGGTTTTCAGCAAGGTGTTTGAAAAGGTAATGCTTAATCAAATGCTTAACCACTTTAATACCAATAGATCTTACATGAGAAACAGTATGGTTTCACCAAAGGACGTTGTACGACTGACGCCGGTGTCACATTATTAAAACACATATTCACTGCGTGGGAAGAGGCACAAGATGCCATAGGAATCTTCTGTGACCTCTCGAAAGCATTCGATTGCGTAAGCCACGAAACCCTACTCTTTAAACTTGAGCATTACGGTTTGGGGAAACTTGCACTCAGTTTAGTGAAATCGTATTTAAACGATAGACATCAGCAAGTACAAATAAATGGTGTCAATTCAATGGGTTTAAAAGTAAGGATGGGTGTACCACAAGGCTCTATTTTGGGTCCTTTCCTCTTTCTAGTCTATATTAATGATCTACCCCATTTATTTAAAAACCAACCACAAATGGTGTTGTTTGCCGACGATACTTCTTTGATATTTAAGATAAACAGACGTGCCACAATTCTTGACGACGTAAATAGCGCCCTACTGCAAGTCCATAATTGGTTTACCGCGAATAATTTATTATTATTTCCTTTATTTATTTCTCTTACTTACTAATTACATTTTTAAATATTCCTATAAAAAAAAAACATTTAAAAATATAAAAAATAGTAGCCCACCGGTATCGGGAACAGGGTCCAAGCTATCGGCGGTCAGGGCTCCAGAGAGAGGAACCTCCTAACAATACGAGCCGTGTCCAGGAGTACCGCTTTCTGAATCAAGCCCTTGATCCAGCCGCCTAACGAGAGCCTCCTCAGGTATTGGTCGAGGCTCTTGGCAATTAAGCCATGGGCTGAAACTACTATCGGCACAATGATCGCCGTGTCCACTTCCCACATGTCGACAACCTCGCGAGCCAAGTCAAGATACTTGATTTGTTTATCTTTCTCGGCTTTCACGAGGTTCCCGTCATGCGGGACCGTTATGTCAACAATCATTGCGCGCCGCTCTGATCGATCCACCACCACTATATCAGGCTTGTTGGCCACAATAGTCCTGTCAGTGATGATGGATTGATCCCAGTACAGTGTGATATTGCCATTTTCGAGAACTGGGTCGGGCACATACCTATAGTACGGCACTTCCGATTCCACAAGGTTGTATTTTAGAGCAAGTTGCTGATGGATAATCCTGGCTACAAGGTTGTGTCTATGCAAGTACTCACCGTTAGCTAGACGAGAACACCCGGAGATAATGTGACGAATTGATTCGCCCGGACGGTGGCATGCCCGACATATGTCAACCGTGCCGTCCTTCACAATAAATCTCCGGTAGTTATTCGTCATCATAACTTCATCCATAATTGCACAGACAAAACCTTCGGTTTCTCCGAAGAGGTCGCCGGAACGTAGCCAGGTTACGGACGCTGATAGGTCTACATCTGGCCCATGAAGGGCCCGGAAAAAGCGTCCGTGGAGCTCTTTACTCTGCCATACCTCCTTGCGGTCGTTAGTGTTAAGTACTACAGGTTTGCGCCAGTTCTCTTTAGCCAAGGAGAGCGGGGTGAGGCCCTTGTCCACCGCGACCACATCCCGATGCATCCCCACGTCGGTTTCTAGGAAAAATTCCCTGAGACTGCATATCTCGCGATTGTGGAGAGTCTTAGCGTTTAAAAAGCCTCGACCACCGCACCTCCGCGGGATATACAGTCTCATAACCGAAGATCGTGGGTGATGCATTCGATATGCCGTCAACAATGTACGGACCTTCCTATCCAGGGCGTCTAGTTCTGTTTGTGTCCATTTGAGTATGCCGAAAGAGTACATCAAAACCGGCATGACCCAACCGTTGAACGCACGCACCTTGTTCCCGCCTGATAAAAGACTATTAAATACTTTTCTCAGGCGGCCAAAGAAGCGCTCCCTCAACGATTGCTTCATGTCAGCTACATTGATGCCCAGCGCTTCCGACATACCCAAATACTTGTAGGTTTCGGTTGCTGAAAGGGATCTAAGATTTATGGAATCCGAGAGTTGGGTTCCCACAGATTCCACAATCTCCCCTCGCTTTACATGCATGCCCGCACATTTGTCCACACCAAATTCCATCCTGATGGCGCTACTGAAAGTTTCAGTTACCTTCAGTAGCTCCATCAGTTGCAAATCGTTGGGGGCAAAGAGTTTCAGGTCGTCCATGTAAAGGAGGTGAGATATAACCTGACCACCTCTCCTCAACCGATAGCCTAGACCTGAATCCTCCAGCAGCGTGCTAAGAGGATTCAAGGCTAAGCAGAACCAAAGTGGACTCAAACTATCGCCCTGAAATATACCTCGCTCTATCCTTATCGGCTCGCTATTCCTTTGGATTTGCCGACATCCTGGATAGCGAAGGACTGTCCTCCATTGCCCCATACACGACATCAGGAAGGTGCGCAGAGTTGCATCAACTTTATACAACTCTAGCACCCTCATCAGCCATGTATGTGGCACCGAGTCATAGGCCTTCTTATAGTCTATCCAACATGTCGACAGATCTCTCCGGGAACGGCGAACTTGTTGGCTTATGGCCATATCAATGAGGAGCAACTCCTTAGTACCACGGGACCCGTTCCTACATCCATTCTGAGAGACAGACATGATAGAATTACTCTCAATATGTTGGTTGATTTTAGCTCTCAAAATGGATGTAAGAACTTTATAGACCGTTGGTAGACAAGTAATTGGTCTATAATTTTTGGGTTCCGCAGTACTACCCGATTTATGGAGCAGATGGGTTATACCTGTTGTCAGGAACTCGGGTAGCAACCCTGACTCTAAGGCTGACTGGAACAGGGTCGCCAGACGAGCGTGCGACCTTACAAACCACTTAATCCAGAAGTTGTGCAGCCCATCCGGCCCTGGAGATTTCCAGTTAGGCAACGGACGGACTGCACGGGCTACATCTTGGGGGCTGATAGTGATTGCCCCCATTTCTGTTACTGGATCGCACGCTCGCTCGACCTGCCGAGTCCATTCACCCTCGGTATGGCCGACAGGCACCGACCAGATGCAGCGCCAGAACGAAGTCATGGCGTCATCATCAGGCAGGTGCGTGTCGGCCACACCTTGGTCCGGTTGCTCCCAAGCCCTATAAACCCACCTTTCATCTCTTTGGAATGTGCGATTCTGAGTGTATCGTTCCACCCGTCGCTTATACCTACGAATACGGTTTGCCCATGCATATACTTTCTGCTTCAGGAAGTCGATGCGCTCTGTGACACGGGAGATGTAGTCTTGAGGACTGATATCAGTTCCCGAGAACGCCCGTCTCACAAAGCGCATCACTCTAGGGCGCGTATTGCCCTCCCTGAAGCAGATTAGTTTCCCGATGAGTGCTCTGGCCCCATCAATACGTCGCTCAATCCTGCACTGCCATGCCGGTACGGCTGGTTTAAGTCGTGTAGCTCTGCCATCAGAAAATTTGACGCGAGCTACACGACATGCCGCTACAGCCGCACAATACAAGATTGAGTGAGCATCAGTGAGGTCTTCGCAGTTATCAAAATAGTTTGACAACTGCGAATCCAGAACAGCCACCAGCGCCCTATTTTTGTTATGCATGGGCAAACGAGGTATGCGTGGCCTAAGGTTTGGCGACATAAACCGATATTCTCGAATCGCACCCTCCAAAGCACTCCTTATTTCCTCACTGCACTGGGTACTTACATTACTAACCATGTCATTACTCACGTCGTTAGTGTGATTCGGTATTGTGGTAGACTGTGGTGGTACCACAGCCTGCACTGACGGGGTAATGACATGGCTACTCTGCATTTCAGTTCGCAGGCGATCAAGTACAGTGTCATCCAACATACGATTACGCTGGATGACGCGCACCTGATCCGACAGTCGTTGCGCCGACACGTTGACAGCTGGCTCAAGCACCTGAAACAGAGAGAGCATCCGAACACGGTACGCGGTCAGGTTGTTTCCTCCCTCTGTAGCCCCATAGTATGAGCGCATGACGTTTTCATTGATGGTCTGCGTCCATCGCATGCGCTGCACACTTCCGCCGGGAGCTGGGACCCTATCAGAGGCCGGTGGGCCTCGAGGTCCTAAACCGTCCGGCGGCCGGCGTCCTCCCCGTCGACGTGCAGGTGGTGGCGTCGTGGGCGGAGAGAAATACTCGTCGCTCGAGCTCGACGCAACTGCCACGGCCGGTGTCACAGCACTCACGGTGAGGCTGGGTTCCGACGGCGGCGAGGCGGAGCTGAGCGATGGGTCCGGAGGTGGTAGGCGTGCACGTTGAGTAGCTGATCTCGTGATCATCTTGGTCGTCGTTATTTCATCATCGGAATTTTAGTAATATCACCTTTTATCAGGAAAATTTGTGAAGCATGTCATTAACTGTCAGTGTGTTATAAATTTTCATATTTCTGGTTTAAGTAATTAATTTGGAGGTTTTATTTTATTTAAAGGTTGTAATTTATGTAAGGTTTCCGAAAAAATATTGTTCTCAAAGCTTGATCAAAAAAAATACTTGCTTTTGATAATAAATTAAAATTTTTTGAAACGACGTACCTTGTCATCGAGAGTTGCCAGTTATTATTGTTATTATTATTATTATTAATTCATTTAATTCAGATAATATTGTAATCCATATACATTAAATTACTAATTAAAATCTATTTGTACAATCACAAGACACATAGTGTTAGTAACAATGTACTTACAAACTATGTTAGTAACACACTAACAAAGACAGAAACAGAAAACAGATTGTGAAATCATTGCTGCAAGGTAACAGGCCCCGCCGAAACCTTGCAGCAGTGGTTCAAAAACTGACAATCAAGCCTGGCTGCTATCATAGATAGGATGCTGTTGGCGCTGCCCCGCACCCTACGGACCAAGGATGCGCACCGTTTCCGCATCACCGTATAAAAACAGTCCACGTGTGCTTCAGCAAACATCCCTGAAGCGCTGCAGTATCGGGGCAACCCCATCAGCACTCTGAATGCGTTATTGTATTATTGTGCATAAGATTTGCCCTACCAAATGTCAAAACTAGTGATTGTGACATAGTATTGAATCAAGAGAAACTAGAATTCGTCGATGAAACTGTTTTCTTAGGGATCACGCTCGACTCAAGGCTACAATGGGGTCCTCATTTAACATCTCTTGCAGGACGGCTGAGTTCAGCAGCATATGCTGTTAGAAAAATCCGTCAATTTACTGATGTAGATACCGCGAGGCAAGTCTATTTTAGTTATTTTCATAGTATTATGTCATACGGTATTTTACTATGGGGACGGGCTGCAGACATCGAGTCTATATTTATTCTGCAGAAAAGAGCCATCAGAGCCATATATAATCTATGTAGGCGCGATTCTCTAAGAGAACTGATTAAGGAAATTAACATCATGACAGTACCTTGCCAATACATTTATGAAAACATCATGTACGTTAGGAAAAATCTGCATTTATTTAGTAAAAGAGGCGACAGACACCACTATAATACTAGAACCAGGGACCATCTAGTTCAGCCAGGTTTCAGGCTAGCTAAAGTAGACTCATCTTTCATGGGGTACTGTTTAAAATGTTACAATAAAATTCCTCCCGGCATTCTACAACTGAATGAGACGAAATTTAAATCTTGTATAAAACGCACACTATGTAGGCAAGCATACTATAAGTTGGGAGATTACATTGATGATAAAAATGCTTGGCTCAATGCTGGTCCTGCTCCACAACCATAGGGGCAAACTAATTGATTACTTTGTGAAGTTATTGTGGAAGCTGCAGAAGATTGTAAACATATCTTTGCATTGTATAGATTCAGTCTCTTAGTATTATATAATTGCATAGCACATGTGTGAGTTCTATGTACGATAAAGCTACCATTTACATCTTTTACTGATTCGAATTTGCCCTGGCGGTTGAGAAATGTCATGCTCACTCAAATGTCTCGCTGATGGTGGCGCGTGTGTCGGGTCGTTTAGTTCCCTCCAAAATGGTTGAGTTGAATGATGGCTGATCCATGCGTCATGTTCGTGAACGGGCGCTGTCAGTTGTGACTGGTCATCTCGCAGCTGCCATGGATTATTGTATTTTTGAATTGTTAATTTTATCTTTTTTATTCTGGACGCTCTTACTCGCACGTCTTTCTACATCGTTCTCACATGTATGTTTAATCTCGACATGAATGATGTAACCGAGACTTTGTAACAACATAATGATTTAAAAGAGTGTCCATGGAGTTTCTTGCCCATTCTTCTCCATAGAGATCTACGCTTTCGAATGGGCAACTACAGTACTTTCTCAAGTTATTATGCCCTGTGACTGGGACTGTAGCTTAGTTTATTTTTTTGTGTTTTGACATTCAAAAGTGCCTGTAATAGTCTAATTGAAATAAATGCTTTGAGTTTGAGTTGAGTTTGAGTTTATTTAACAAATTGGTCTTTTGAAATCATCAAATGACTTCTCCCGCTCTGGGCTGAGCGGGAGGGAGTGTCAGACTTTTACTGACTAAAACCCACCCATGTTCCTTCATCGCCCTTTGTGTTCCGGGGCCGCGGTATCTCTTTCGAACAACCCGCAGCACCCGGCAGAATAAATTGGTCTGTGATGGTTTTTTCGGCAAATGCCGTGCTGATGGAAGTTAAAATACCAATACCAAAAATGGGCTTTCTTTTCATGTGAGGAATATTTGGTGGAAGATTAAGCTAGACAGAGCCAACTTTTTTTAGGCTCCAAGTTATACTTGTACACTGATTGCTATCAGTACTCTACGTATTTAAGAACATCCACGTCATATTTTAAAGAACATACGAGACGTCTGTCTGGAACGACTTTGAAGGCGGAGAGCATAGGAGAGCACACGGAGCGAGTTCAGGACAGGGAAGATTTGCCAGTTTTTTTGTTGTTTTTTTTTTAGTATTACGTTAGCTTAATTAGGTATTAGTTTATTTTACTTTACCTTTACTTAAATTTACCTAAATTTTAAAATTCGAATTATTCCATTTAAATGTGTATTTTATGTAACTAATTTAGCTTTACGAATTTAAAATTCACATTACCGGCTGCAAATGCAATTGTATCTTAGGTCTTCTGAATTTCCAAATTTAACCATGCTTTGCTTTTAAAATATACTTGTCAACATATTTACACGGTTCGTTAATTAAAAAATTTATTACAAACGCGACTAAAGATAATTTTTTAACAACATTTTTATTTTAACTTTTGTCTTTATTAATCTAAATCTAAATTAAACGTATTCCCTGATAGTGAAGATCTCAATTTTTATTTTATTTCGCTTCAGTATGTATTGCCTGATCACATTCACGCACAACACCCTGCAATCGGCTTATTAAACGCAAGTTATTGTTACAAATTAGTAATTCGGCTGTAAAATGTCTGGTGAATTCTTAAATTTTACCTTATTTCTAGTGTTGTAACTTTCTCCAAGGATTTAATTTTCCCAAATTTTCCCCTAGAACGATTTGTTTCCCTAAAAAGGAAAATATATCCTTAATCTCACAACACTGGCGCACCCCCGAGGTAGAATATTGGTGCGCAACGCCATATTTTCAAAATCGAATTGGTTTTTATTTCCTCGCAGTAGGTGTGAAAAGTAGAGTATGCTCCTCGGGGATAAAGGTGTCTTCGTCTTGGGCTAGCTTAAATCCCTCATTTCTCTCAGGATTCTAGTCTTAACTCCCTCGCTTCGCTCAGGATTAACTCAAACCTCCCTCGCTCCGCTCGGAAGCCCTAGATTCCCTCGTTGCATTCGGGATTCAAAATAGTGCCCGTGACGTAAGATACCGCTTTATCCCCTTGATGCATAATCTACTAATAAATAATCATTACAATGCTTCTCTGTAAACCATATTTGATGTGCTATTCGTTTGAAGCAAAATAAATTGTTTTACTGGAGATCCCTCGCGAGAGAGCTAACGTAAAGTTGCCCATGGGAGAAGCACTCTTTTCTTAAGTCGATACCAACCAGTGAAAATGTTTGTCCCTGGGACTTATTAATTGTTAGTGCAATTGATACTTTAACCAGGAACTGAAGCCTCTTAAATGATATAGGCAAATCCGTCGATATCACTGGAATACGCGGAATGTGTGCGAACTGTCCGGCTGTGGGCCCGGTGATGATGGTGGCTATAAAGACATTGTCTCGAAGTTCTTTGATTAAAACGCTTGTGCCACTACACAGGCTGGGAGGGTTTAAATTTTTTAATATCAGGTGATTTCAACTTTTGACATTAATACGTATGGTGGCAGACCAAATGGATTTAAAGTGTTAAAAATTCTTGAAACTGTACACTGTCCAGTGTACAGTTTCCTCGATGTAGCACACTGTGTCGATGGACTTGCAGCATTTAATGTCTCCTGGTACTTTTTTTAGTATAATATAATTGTCCGAATCATTTCGTGATGACACTATTGCTCTGGAATAAAGCCAATTGTAGGTCCTTGTAGGTAGATTTTCGATTTCGGAATAAACAGCATTAATAAGTTCTTTTTAACCGACTTCAAAAAAAGGAGGAGGTTCTCAATTCGGTTGTATGTTTTTTTTTTTGTGTTTGTTACCTCATATCTCCGTCATTTATGAACCGATTTGAAAAATTCTTCTTTTATCTGAATGGATCTACTTCCCGATTGGTCCCATAGAAATTTCATCAAAATCGGTTCAGCAGTTTGGTTTTGAAATCAAACTAGCTGGAAAAAATGTCATCCAAGTAAAAGAAATTGCGAAATTGACACTTGACAAGGATTTGTGTGTGATACGATAGCTAAAAAGGGTAAAATAAAAACTTTTTTGCAAAAAAAAAAACCGAATTCCAAAAAAAACGCAAAAAAAAAAAAGTGGAAAATAACTTTAGGCTATATAGCATCACGCTGCGACCAATAGGAGCGGAGCATTAATCAAAAATGTAACGCAGACGAAGTTGCGCGGGTGAGTTAGTTAATAATAAATAAAAACTTGCAACTAACAAAACAAACAACGTGCTTCGTACTGACCCTTAGATTGTCCACTGGCTGTGCCAGCGTAAACTGGTTTTTTCCAGTCTCGCCGTACGCGACAAGTGGCCAGTGGTCACGCACACACGCCCTGCTTGCTTGTAGTAGTGCAAACGATTCGCGCGGTTGTTTGAAGCTTTCTCTCTGTTCCGTTAATCTACTCATGTGCTTGTAGCTTCATACCTAAGCTGCGGAGTGTGCCTGGCCTGATAGCGATGTAGTTGGCTTCATAATATTAATTGTTATCTATTAAATCTAAATATATAAAAGCAAAAGGTCACTCACTCACACATCACGAAATATCGAAAACCACCTGACTTAATAAGATGAAATTCGGCGGGGAGGTAGTTTATAGTTAGTAGACGTTCGCTAAGAACGGATTTTGCGACAAGGCCGGATTAAAGAGGTCTAAGCACTCTCGCAAGTATTTTAAGAAAGTTCTGTTTTTTTTTGTATCACCGACCTGAATGTTAGCAAGTCTAGAGTTTATGAGTAGGAGACATTAGTTAAGAAAGAATTTCGTGACAGCCGGGACCAAGGGCTCTCGCAAGTCAGGGCACAGGTCATGATCTGGGTTAGGCCATAGCATACTTTTAGTTAGTTGTATATTTATGAAAGCGCAATACTATTCACTCACTAACTAATCAAAATATCTATCTAGAACTATTAAACTTAGAAACTTGAAATCTGGCAAGTAAGTTCTTAATATGGTAGGTACTAAAAACGATTTGTGGAAATTTCACTCTCAAGTGGGATTAAAGTTTGCATGGAATACTAGAGGTATCAGGTATCATACACAAGCAAAACAATGGAGTTAAGAACCTCCTGACAAAAATCTTATTTTAGGCAAATCCCGAACCTAACGCGTACGAAGTCGCGGGTAACAGCTAGTGGTTTTATAATTAAGGTTGATTATGTACCTACATGTAAGTTAAACATTAAATTATTCGAATCGGACTTTTCGTTAAAAAGTTACGACGGGTAAAGCAATGCTAAAATAAAGAAAAATATCTTTACAAACAGCCCTATCTCAAGAGCTACAAGTCCGATTTCAAAAATTATTGTTGGGTTACTGAGCCTGTTCATTAAGGAAAACTTATGATATCACGCTATAACCCACGGGAGCGGGGCAGTAATCTAAACTAATATCTACATTAATATTATAAAGACGAAAGATTGTTTGTTTGTAATTAATAAGTTCGGAGACTACTGGAACCTAATTCACCAATAGAAAGCGAAATTATGTAGAAGAAACTTTAATAAAATTCGGCGATGTTATAAATGAACGTACAATTTAATGTACTTACGAATCACAATATATTCTAATGGCAAATGGCAAAAACGAAACTATTAGGTATAGATGCGCGCTGTCCGTCTTTCTATCCGTTCCGTTCGTATGTCACAGGCCACAGCCATTTTATTCCGAGACTACTGGTACCACACCGTTGTTTGGAGAGTAGGTGTCTTCTATGACCCGCTACACAAAACTGATGAAAAGTTAGGAAAAAAAAAATTGGCTATTTTGTTTTTTACTGAGAGTTAAAACAAAAAAAACACAATGTATATTACTGTGTGGGGTGTCTAACGGCGGCTCTAAAGAAATGATATCGAGGTTCCTAAAACATTTTTTTCTTAAGTCAATGGTTAATGGTAAATATACGGTCCACAAAAACATTATTTGTGTTTAAAGCTAGATTAAGGTCGTTGCTCTTGGAAAAATGCTACTATAGTGTCCAAGAATTTGTGGAGGATAAAAAGCTGAAGTTGAGTCCAAATATATACATATGTATGTGTGTGTCAATTATAACATATTTTCTTTTTTCTATGTATAAAGTTAGATTTAATTTTAATGAATGTAATATCTTATTGTTAAAGTTCCTATTTTACGCCATATTAGATATTAATAGATATTCATTACAATAATGATAGTTTTAAATTATCTTGCTACGCCCAAACAGGGTCATGTACTCATTAGTTTTAAGCCCAGCTGTAACTCTATGCTTGTGTACACTGTGCATTAAATAAATAAATAGTGAGATACTTACTTCCAAAGCCATAAAATTGTCCCCCCCCCCCTTAGTTTCTAAAGTAAGAGGAGGAAAATTCTGAAAAAAGTTAGGTTAGTAGAACGTAAATAAAAACTTTTTTGCAAAAAAAAACACAAAAAAAGTGGAAAATAACTTTACTTTCGGAAGTCGGTGACTATTGTTTGTTTCATTGACTTTTTTGCCACCGACTTCCGAAAGTAAAGTTATTGTAGCGCTTAGGTAGTGTAGAATGATACTCCAGATGTGGTTACGAAAAGAGGTATAATCAAGACTAGGATAGCTTAGCTTAACAGAAATATGTACAGGTCTTATAACGTAGTACATGGGCACAAGTAGTGGATTGCTTATGATATATTTACAAAATGTAGTTCCTAAATAATAAGTGTGGTGGCGCGCGGGTCGCAGTTGTAGGTCGCTGTCCTAGCGCGCTCTAAACTGCGCCGAGTATAAATATCCCCTCTCTGTGCGCGGGGCTCCCTCCACAGGATAGTCCGGTTGAGCAGACGACAACCTCCTAGGTTGAACTGCGAGATGCCATTCACAAAAAAAAAAAAAAACGCGGGTCTCCAGTACACGGTTGGCGGCGGCAGCGGACGGATGTATGTCTTGACTTGCAGCTACATTATTTTCCACTTTTTTTGTGTTTTTTTTGGAAGTCGGTTTTTTTTGCAAAAAAGTTTTTATTTTACCCTTTTTAGTTATAGTATCACACACAAATCCTTGTCAAGTATCAATTTCGCAATTTCTTTTACTTGGATGACATTTTTTCCAGCTATTTTGATTTCAAACCAAACTGCTGAACCGATTTTGATGACATTTCTATGGGACCAATCGGGAAGTAGATCCATTCAGATAAAAGAAGAATTTTTCAAATCGGTTCATAAGTGACGGACATATGAGGTAACAAACACAAAAAAGAAAAAAAAAGAAAAAATAATAAACATACAACCGAATTGACAACCTCCTCCTTTTTTTGAAGTCGGTTAATAATATTAGAACCAAATACTTTTACAACAACAATTTAACTTTTTTAGACCACAGTTTTAAATATATACTACTCAAAACAGAATAAGGGCCACGAGGTATTTTGTCTGTACCATGAAAATAATAAAACCAATATATATTTTTTTGTCTCCATAACGAAAACTAATGTTGTTTTTACCATGTAGACCAATACATTTATTCAAATAATAATGATTAAAAAGTTTATTTGCTTTTGAAAGAAAAAACACATTTTAGGTTAAAAATAAAAACAATGTAAAGTTACTGAAAACAAAAGAAAATACTCCATGCTCATCTTTTAGTAACGGGTATGCCCCCCTCGTTTAGCTACGCACTCCTGAAGCCTGGAGTGCATGCTCTCAATCAAATGCCTGACATTTTCCCTTGGAATCTCTTCCCAGGCCCTTTTAACAGCGTTGATGAGTTGCTGTTGGTTGTGGATTTCCTGATCACCGTCTCTAACTCTTCGTTTCAACTGATCCCACATGTGCTCTATTGGATTTAAGTCCGGACTGTTCGCCGGCCACGACAAGACTTGAATTTGAGAGGCTTCCAGTACAAACCGAGTCGCTTGAGCCGTGTGTGCACGAGCATTGTCTTGCATCAAGATGAATCCAGGACCCGCTCGCTGTGCAAATGGGATCACATGTGGTCTGACAACTTCCTCAATATACCGCTGAGCAGTAACAGTACCCTCATTTAAAATAGCGAGCTCAGTTTTGCCGTGTAAGCTTATCCCGCCCCAAATCATTACATTTGGACCACCAAAACGATCGACTTCATGGATGCAGGCTTCTGAAAATCTCTCGCCGCGTCTTCTCCATACTGTAATACGCCAATCGTCGTTAAAAAATTTAACTTTGCATTCGTCTGTGAAGAGCACCATGCCCCATTGGTTTATGTCCCAGTCCAAATGTTGACGGGAAAATCTTAAACGATTTGCACGATGATTTCTGGTTAATGGAACACGGACAACTCGCCTTCTTGATGCCTGCTGGTCTTCATGCAATCGATTACGAATAGTTTGGTCACTGACACGAGTACCCGTTGTCAGCCGTAAACGATTTTGCAGCTTGCGGGCCGTCGTTGTGCGATCTCGGCGCGCACTTAATCGAATGTAACGATCCTCTTGAGCTGTTGTAATGCGAACTCTGCCCGAACCAGGTCTTCTTCTAACACTACCGGTCTCATGGAAACGATTCCATAGATTTTGAATAGCTCTTCGAGAAAATCCCAATTGCAAACCCACAGATCGCTGCGAATGACCTTCTTCAATAATTGTAACGGCTCTGGTTGCTGTCAGCGAGTCCATATGACGCCTGCGTGCTTGTGGCATATTGCAAAAGACGTTTCTGACTCGAGATATCAATGAACTCTGATAATTTCTAATAAACCAAGAAGCTAAGGAAAGCAAAACGTCAAAGAAAATGGAATCAAAATCTTCAAAAAGAATTTTAAATCAAATTTTATTTAAAATTGTTGCCAGCATTAGATGAATACTACAATATTAAAAAGTTTAGGTATCAAAGAGTTTGTATACTCAATATTTTACTACTTTCAATATGTAAATGTTTACTAAATTACACCAAAATGTAAAAATACCTCGTGGCCCTTATTCTGTTTTGAGTAGTATATATATACCAATATAGATATCAAATATGAAAACAAATACTTTTAACAACCGACATCGATGCAGTTTACCTGGCGAGGGTCGTTCTTTCACGGAAAATCTGAACACCGCGATTCAGAAATTGGCGTCAAATGAACAACGCCATCTATCGAGCAAGGAGTTAAACCGCTAAAATTTAATGCATGGAAAGCGATCGAACAAACAATATGGGCAATGAAGATTTTCAAAGCAGCGCCATCTAAAGTACCTTTTGCTATCATAACTTTTTGAAAAACCCGATAAGTCGATTTAAAGTTATCTTGTGAGCACTTCCTTTATTCATTAGTACGAGTTTGATTCAATAGATGTCGTTGCATGTATCTTACGTAAAGGCGATAAGTTCTTCTTGAACACAATAAATTCATATATCTTTTGATATATGAATAACAAACTAATACCTTCTCTAAGTTACGCACAATACTTGTGCATTGAAACCAACCACATTGGTTTTGTAATTTTAACGTGATACTTAAACAGACAAACATAGCTGAAGACTCACAGACTGCAGACTAACAGACATACAGACAAACAGACAAAAATTCTAAAAATAGTAGAAATGGGTTCTGTTTCTTATCCTTTAACACCCCTACAATATTTTTCTAAATATTTTCAATGTACAGAAACGCCACGTCTACAGATTTATTATATGTAGATAGATATAGATAATGGTTGTTTATTGTACTGTGTGTATGAATAATACTAGAAAAAAGAAAAATAAATAATACTTTAAATAAACCGAGGAATACAATAGGTAAGTAAATGTTTGATTATTACTTTTTCAAGTAAGTACCTTTAATTTACTGTATGATCCTTTTTAGAATAAAAAGGGAGTACTACACGGTGTGTTTTTACCTTTTTATTGTTATTACAAGCTTTTACTAAACATTTGTAGTTATGTGAGTGGGTTGGTATGTAGTAGGTATATATGTGTGTTAAGTTCAAATATTGCAAGTAAGATTTGAACCACTTCCCGATGTCTGACTGACTCGAAACTCTGTATTTAAATTTAATTTTGTTTGCTAAACATGATCTTCACCATAAACTGCTGCTGCAGACAGGATAGTCTCCTCACGAGGGAACTCCTCAACAGTACTATAGTAGCATGATCATGAAAGTTTATTTATTTATTATTGATTATTAGAGTAAGTAATTTGTAAAGTATTCTATCACACTGAATGATAAATCTATTTAACAAATGTTTTGTTTAATTTGTCTTCACGTATTGTGACAACCCTACAAAAATAGGTAACAATTTTGCACGTTCTTAAGAAGCTTTGTCTCTGTTCTGTTTATCTACTCATGTGCTACAAGTGCGTGGCTGTCCCGTCCGGACGGACTAATTCAGTGGGGCTGCCGCGCGCCGCAGAGTACATTAGTCGGTGATTACATTTGTTATTCTTATTTATGTCACCCGTATTTACTTAGTGAGAATATTAATTATGTTTTTTTCCTTTGTTTATTTTTCTTACTTACTAATTACATTTTTAAATATTCCTATAAAAAAAAAACATTTAAAAATATAAAAAATTGTAGCCCACCGGTATCGGGAACAGGGTCCAAGCTACCGGCGGTCAGGGCTAGAGAGAGAGGAACCTCCTAACAATACGAGCCGTGTCCAGGAGTACCGCTTTCTGAATCAAGCCCTTGATCCAGCCGCCTAACGAGAGCCTCCTCAGGTATTGGTCGAGGCTTTTGGCAATTAAGCCATGGGCTGAATCGACTATCGGCACAATGATCGCCGTGTCCACTTCCCACATGTCGACAACCTCGCGAGCCAAGTCAAGATACTTGATTTGTTTATCTTTCTCGGCTTTCACGAGGTTCCCGTCATGCGGGACTGTTATGTCAACAATCTTTGCGCGCCGCTCTGATCGATCCACCACCACTATATCAGGCTTGTTGGCCACAATAGTCCTGTCAGTGATGATGGATTGATCCCAGTACAGGGTGATATTGCCATTTTTGAGAACTGGGTCGGGCACATACCTAAAGTACGGCACTTCCGATTCCACAAGGTTGTATTTTAGAGCAAGTTGCTGATGGATAATCCTGGCTACAAGGTTGTGTCTATGCAAGTACTCACCGTTAGCTAGACGAGAACACCCGGAGATAATATGACGAATTGATTCGCCCGGACGGTGGCATGACCGACATATGTCAACCGTGCCGTCCTTCACAATAAATCTCCGGTAGTTATTCGTCATCATAACTTCATCCATAATTGCACAGACAAAACCTTCGGTTTCTCCGAAGAGGTCGCCGGAACGTAGCCAGGCTACGGACGCTGATAGGTCTACATCGGGCCCATGAAGGGCCCGGAATAAGTGTCCGTGGAGCTCCTTACTCTGCCATACCTCCTTGCGGTCGTTAGTGTCAAGTACTACAGGTTTGCGCCAGTTCTCTTTAGCCAAGGAGAGCGGAGTGAGGCCTTTGTCCACCGCGACCACATCCCGATGCATCCCCACGTCGGTTTCTAGGAAAAATTCCCTGAGACTGCATATCTCGCGATTGTGGAGTCTTAACGTTTAATAAAAACTTTTTTGCAAAAAAAAACCGACTTCCAAAAAAAACACTAAAAAAGTGGGAAATAACTTTACTTTCGGAAGTCGGTGACTATTATTTGTTTCATTGACTTTTTTGTCACCGACTTCCGAAAGTAAAGTTATTTCCCACTTTTTTAGTGTTTTTTTTTGGAAGTCGGTTTTTTTTTGCAAAAAAGTTTTTGTTTTACCCTTTTTAGTTATCGCATCACACACAAATCCTTGTGAAGTATCAATTTCGCAATTTCTTTTACTTGGATGACATATTGTTTCCAGCTATTTTGATTTCAAAACCAAACTACTGAACCGATTTCGATGAAATTTCTATGGGACCAATCGAGAAGTAGATCCATTCAGATAAAAGAAGAATTTTTCAAATCAGTTCATAAATGACGAAGATATGAGGTAACAAACCCAAAAATTTCCAGCTATTTTGATTTCAAAACCAAACTGCTGAACCGATTTTGATGAAATTTCTATGGGACTAATCGGGAAGTAGATCCATTCAGATAAAAGAAGAATTTTTCAAATCGGTTCATAAATGAAGGAGATATGAGGTAACAAACACAAAAAAAAAATATATATATACAACCGAATTGAGAACCTCCTCCTTTTTTAGAAGTCGGTTGAAAAGCCTCGACCTCCGCACCTCCGTGGGATATACAGTCTCATAACCGAAGATCGTGGGTGATGCATTCGATATGCCGTCAACAATGTACGGACCTTCCTATCCAGGGCGTCTAGTTCTGTTTGTGTCCATTTGAGTATGCCGAAAGAGTACATCAAAACCGGCATGACCCAACCGTTGAAGGCACGCACCTTGTTCCCGCCTGATAAAAGACTATTAAATACTTTTCTCAGGCGGCCAAAGAAGCGCTCCCTCAACGATTGCTTCATGTCAGCTACATTGATGCCCAGCGCTTCCGACATACCCAAATACTTGTAGGTTTCGGTTGCTGAAAGGGATCTAAGATTTATGGAATCCGAGAGTTGGGTTCCCACAGATTCCACAATCTCCCCTAGCTTTACATGCATGACCGCACATTTGTCCACACCAAATTCCATCCTGATGGCGCTACTGAAAGTTTCAGTTACCTTCAGTAGCTCCATCAGTTGCAAATCGTTGGGGGCAAAGAGTTTCAGGTCCTCCATGTAAAGGAGGTGAGATATAACCTGACCACCTCTCCTCAACCGATAACCTAGACCTGAATCCTCCAGCAGCGTGCTAAGAGGATTCAAGGCTAAGCAGAACCAAAGTGGACTCAAACTATCGCCCTGAAATATACCCCGCTCAATCCTTATCGGCTCGCTATTCCTCTGGATTTGCCGAAATCTTGGAAGGACTGTCCTCCATTGCCCCATACACGACATCAGGAAGGTGCGCAGAGTTGCATCAACTTTATACAACTCTAGCACCCTCATGAGCCATGTATGTGGCACCGAGTCATAAGCCTTCTTATAGTCTATCCAACATGTTGACAGATCCTTTCGGGAACGGCGAACCTGTTGGCTAATGGCCATATCAATGAGGAGTAGCTCCTTAGTACCACGAGACCCGTTCCTACATCCATTTTGAGAAGCGGACATGATAGAATAAACTAAACATTATGGAGTAAGATTTTGACAACAGGGTACTCGTACATAATTTTTAGTAACCCAATTATGTAGGTACTTATTGATAATAAAAATGGAGATTAAACAAATTAAAGTGTAAAACTACATAAAATAGACAGAGCTCTGACAATATTTTGTAAGCTTTTCCTTGACTTTTAGGAGGTACAATCAGTTTCCTTTTAAAGTGAATGCGTAGTGGTAGCCCGCAGGTATTATAGTCTGCGTTCATCAAGATAATTGAGTTGGTTCTCAACAACACTATCATATATATATTTTTGGGTGTTGGCTCCTGGAAGATCTTGTTCGCATCGTATGTCATTCCAGATTTGATAAAAGAAGGACGACGAAGACCTAAGATATTTAATTTCATAGAAAATATAGGTGCAAACTAGCGTATGCTGAATGCTTATCTTCTTAGGTTAAAGTACCTACCAATACAGACACTGTAAAATAAAATAGTTTTCTGATCTACATACCTACTACTAAGTAAGCACTGAGCCTAGGATTATTTGAAACTTAATTAGTTCATAAAAGTACAGTACCTAATAGGCTGGTAATTAAATATTCAGATTAATTATTATTTAAAAGAAGACAACCCCACTTAGTCAGAAGTAAAGGAATATTAAATATTGCGTGGTTGTGGTAATTAAACGTAATTTAATTATAAAAGAGTTTATTGAAAATGAGAAAATACAGATTCAGTTATTGACAGCTAGTGCTACAACAGAGGTATCCGTAAAAATTCTTTTGGTTGCGTTCCATTACACTAACACCCTCCCTTGGGACGCAACCCCATCTTCGTTACACAATATAAATGTTTATCGGCAGTAGTGCCCTTAGTTATATTATCAGCAATCTTTTCCTCACCCTTAACATAACTAAACTTTATCTCTAAATTATTTACGTGATCTTTGAGAAAATGATAGCGAATGTCAATATGTCTTGACCTTGGTAAGTAACAATCATTATCGGACAATTTTATAGCACTTTGACTATCACTAAATATGACGAGTGGTTTGCTCTGTTCCTGTCCCAGTTCTGCATGCAGTTGTTGTAGCCACAGTGCCTCCTGCGCCGCCGTAGACATTGACATGTACCCAGCTTCAGCGGTAGACAATGCCACAGTCTGCTGCTTGTGTGACCGCCAAGATATTGCACCACCCTGCAAACAAAAAATGCAACCCGTGCACGACTTCGTATCGCGCACATAACTCGCCCAATCAGCATCACAATATCCTGTGATCTTCTCATTGCCATCCTTGGTATATAGCAACTTCAAGTCTTTGGTACCCTGAAGATATCTAAAAATCCTTTTCACCGCAGTCCAGTGTGCAGCTGTAGGGTTTTTATTAAACCTGCTCAGTGCGTTTACTGCAAATGATATATCAGGTCTGGTACCTTGAGCCACATAAAGTAAAGAGCCAATAGCTTGTTGATATGGACAGTCAGTGATTTTTTCCTCTTCCATTTTATCACTAAATTTTATACCAACCTCAAATGGTGTTTTCACCGGTTTACAATCTGACATTCTGAATCTTGCTAATATTTCATTTATATATTTTTCTTGATCTAGCAACACTTTGTCCCCATCTCTGGTTATGTGAAAAGCAACACATTGACTTGCCCGACCAATGTCCTTCATTTCAAAGTGTTCCTGTAGTTTCTGTTTGAAAATACTTTTTGTTTCTTCCTCTGCAGTAATTATAAGTAAATCATCCACCCACATAGCTATAAAAGTATTCTTCCCTGCATTATAGTAGACACACAGATCTGTTTTCGATTGTGTCATTCCTAACTCATATAGGACAGAGTTTAATTTCAAATTCCAGAGTCTGCTGGCTTGTTTTTTCCCACTCTGGTCTGTTTTTGTTTTAAACACCCATTTATATGGAAGAGCCTTTTTCCTTGGAGGGACATTGGTCAAAGTCCATGTTTTATTTTTCATCAGAGAAGTATATTCCTCGTCCATGGTCTTCTTCCATTCTATAGTTTGAGGCGATGTGAGTGCTTCCTCAACAGTCTGTGGGTCGGTCGATTCAGTAAACAAACACAGTAGGCCCTGCTTGTCAATTTGTGCCTCATTTTGTTTAATCCGTGATCATGTTGACCTTGTTGTAACATTACTATAGTAATCTTGTTTCAAATGACGTGGAGGACAATAAGTTTCGTCAAGTTCTCCAGTATCAGTTTTATACTCACTTGAGTCTTCAGCGTTATATTGCGTATCTGAGTCTCTGTTGGATATCACAGGTATGTACATGTGTGGGCGACTCCTGAGTGTGTATCTTGTTTCTCTGACTGCCTGAGTTTGTGCTTTCTATCGGGACAGAACTCACAGTGGTTGATTGGCTCTCCTGTACTTGGTATATTTCCATAAAATAAACTTCTTTACTTTTCACAACCTTGTGTGATTCAGGGTCCATCAATCGATATCCCTTTGTGTTATCGCAATAACCCACAAATATCATTTTTGCTGATTTTTTATCCCACTTTTGGCGTTTATCTCTGGGTACATAAACCATAGCTTCTGAGCCAAATATCCTCATGTGTGATAAATTGGGTTTCTTACCTTTCCACATTTCATATAGGGTTTTACGTTGTAACGACTTTGTCGGGGAACGGTTCACAACATATGCAGCAGTTGCCAGCGCTTCAGATCAGTAGCTTTTCTCCAGGTTGGCATAGAATAGCATGCACCTTGCTCGTTCAACTAAAGTCCTGTCCTTTCGGCCATGCCATTTTGCTGGGGAGTATACGGAATAGTGGTCTGATAAATTATACCATGATTAGATAAGTACTTTTCAAAGTTATTATTGCAGTATTCTTTACCGTTATCAGTGCGAAGCTTTGTAATCTTATGTTGTAATTCCTTCTCTACTTTCAACTTAAAATCTTTAAATGTCTCTAGAATATTTAGCTTATCTCTCAGTAGATACACATCGACCATTCGTGTAAAATCATCAATGTAAGTAATAAAGTATTTCATACCTCCAAATGATGAATTTTCCATTGGGCCACATAAGTCGGAATGTATTAGTTCCAGTGGTCTTGTTGCTCTAGATCCGACATTATTGAATGGCATTCTTGTTTGCTTGCCTTCCATACAATGAGCGCATGTGACATTACTTTGATCCCGAGACAGAGTCACACCAGCAGTACAATCAGGCAGCTTCTTCACATCTAAAACATTCAAATGGCCCATTCGCAGGTGCCACAGATAAGTGCAATTATTTTGAGAACTTGAGGTTAAGTGTGCCACTTCATAACTGGTGTCCATGATATATAGCTTGTTGCTCATTGTTGCTGTGCACACCACTTTATTTTTACCATTTTGTATTTCACATCCCTTGTTGGTAAAAGTCACCGTATGTCCTTTTTCTACAATACTGCTGACCGACAGTAGATTGGCAGCTAGACCGGGAACATACAATACATTTTCATCTTGACTTATGTGTATGTCCATACAGCCAACTCCCTTCACAGCTAATGGCTCTCTGTTCGCTACAGTAATATGCTGTAGGTATAGTTGGTTCGGTGACATTGTACATACATACAATCATTTCTACTTGTCATGTGCATGGATGCACCTGAGTCCAATAACCATTTATCATTAATATTGTTTCCTTTGACCGTCGCTGAGAATGCTGCTACAAAGCTGATACTCTCTCCTTTGTTAGCTGATTGTTTCTTTGGCAGCTTACAACATTTGGCAAAATGACCATTCTTATTACAGTTGAAACATCTCGGTCCCTTAGATTCACTGGCTGCGCATTGTTTCTAGTTTTCTTAGTATTTGTGTGAAAAGCTAGCAAAGATATATATATATATATATATATCATTAACATCAAATCCAATGTTCCGCAGTTTGTGAGCAGTGCTCATTATCTTACTTACATACCATCTGTAGGCAATTCCTTTGATTTTTTGTATCTTAGCAGCTTTGATTATATAATGTCCTTAGCAGTAAGTTTATAATTATTTAAGTTTTGAATATCGCGCGAAGCGAATGGCATCATCGCGCGCCGTCCGCATCGCTACACTTCATGCTATCCCTGTCGCACTTGCATAAAGCGCGCGAACAACAATGTTGTCCGCGCGCGTGTCGGCCAACGGTCACCGTGTGCCGCATGACCAGTACCGTCATAAACACACTCGCGAGCGGGCGCGTACTTAACGCTCAGGCGTTCCCGCCAAAAATGTATACCTAATGCTAGTGTTGTATGTACTGTGAAATTTTGTAATTTTAATATACGCGAGTTTTTACCGACTTTTGTGTGTCTGTTGTGTACGAATCCCGCCCTAAAACCTATATATTGGTCCTTCGAGAGCCGGATCACAATGGATAGCCGCGTTGCTGGTGTTGTCACACGGAGCAAAGCCCACGCTGAGGCTGAGCTACGACCTGGAGCGGATACCACGTGTGTCACTACGATCCCGCGTAGTGAGGTTGTTGCCACGTGCGCGTCGACCGGGTCGCGATCAAGCCGCATGAGCCGCGAAGCGCTGCGCCTCCGTGCCGAGTACAAAGCCGAGGAAGAACTCGTCAAGTTAAAAGAACAACTCATAAGAAAAAAACTAGCATTAGACATCGCTGAGATCGAAGACGAAGAAGCAGAACATCACGCTCCGAGTGTTTGCAGTGGTCCTAATAACGTAGATGAGTGGATAAGCTCTAGTCAAGTCCCATGCGAGCACCTGGATTTACCGCCAGCGCCTCCCGCGCCGGCCGGCGCGTGCTCGACCGAAGGCCTAACTCGAGAGCGCGCGCGCGGGCTCGCGCATGCGCCGTACACCGCGGCCGGCGTCCACGCGTCGTTCGCGCCCGCGGCGGCTTCCTCCCCGCCCGCTATGAAATATGCGCCTGTCGCTCCGTCCGGGGCCACCAACACCGCCGGCGCCGTCGCAGCTTCCGACATCATGCATCTAGCCGACGTTATTATTACGAGCATGACTAAACGGCCAAGACAGAATTATGATCTTCCCATATTTGATGGCAGCCCAGTTGACTGGTTGGCGTACCGACGCACCTACGAAGCCACCGCGTCCAAGTATAGCTCGTATGAAAACGCCGTGCGACTACAAGCATCGCTCCGTGGCGCGGCAAAGTGTGCCGTCGAAGGTCTGCTGAGTACCGGGTCCGACCCAATAGACGTTATAGACGCCCTCGAGGAAGAATTCGGACATCCAAATCTACTTCTGGAAACTGCTGTAAATAAGATACGAAGTCTACCGAGGGTGTCCGACAGTGGCGTCGAGCTTCGAAATATGACGTGCGTCGTTCGAAATTGTGTTTACTTGTTAAAAAACATAAGAGCCGAGGGTTATATCAACAACCCACAATTAACTCATGAAATCCTAAGCAAATTAACCCACTATCAAAAAGCGCAGTACGGCGAGTTTGTGATGAAAAAAAACATCAATAGCAACGAAGATCTTCGTGTTTCGCCGAACATAAATATACTACTCGAGTTTCTGAGTTATTTGTCACGAGCGTCAGCTTTTTATCTACCACTGAACATAAGCACCGAGCAAAATAGTAACAGTCATCGCAACCGGACCACCGCTCCTGCTTACCCCGCGAGCTCTGCCGTCGCTGATAGCAGTTCGCGCGCGGGGCGCGGGCGCGCCGACTCCACGCGTCGACAACAACGCGAACATATTCACCGTGTTCACATCACCAGCGAGGAAGCTGCGTTATCGAGTGCATCGCGAAGTACGTCGTCGCAATCGAGTGTGTGCGTGTTGTGTAGTAGTGCGAGTCACCGGTTACCCGAGTGCGAGATGTTTATAAATAAGAGTGAACGAGATAAGTGGGACTATGTGAAGGTAAATAAGTTATGTTTTAAATGTTTAGTGCAAACCCATTCTCGTTATCGTTGTCGCGCAAAACGATGTGATAAGTGCCGTTCTCCGCATCACACACTTCTCCACTACGAGAAGTCGAGCGGCTCGAGCGCCGCCGGCGCCGCAGCCCCACCCGCGGGTGCCGCGGAGCAGACGGCTGCGCCCCACCTACAGTCGCCGTCGGACGCTGAGTCGGTAACGAGTGTGGGTGAGCGATGTACAAACACTAAAACGTTGTTAAAAATTGTTCCTGTTAGTATTATTGTGAACCATGTAAAATATAGTTGTTATGCATTGCTTGATGATGGTGCCACTGTGTCGTTAATCGATTCAAGTATTTGTAAGTTAAGTGGACCATCATCCCCGTTAAAAATTGTAAGTGCAGGCGGTCATGTTATTATCGATAAGAATTCGTGTAGGGTGACTGCGCTAATTCGTGGACCTAACGGCCTGTGTCATGATGTATCGTTACGCACGATTGAAAACTTAGACTTACCGACCCAAAGTATTTCCGCCAGAGTTATAGATACATATAAACATTTACGAGACCTAGATTGTGGTGAGATGTCATGCGCTAAACCATTGCTATTAATCGGGCAAGACAATTGGCAGTTAATAGTAAACCAGGAGATACGACAAGGTAAATCCGGACAACCCGTAGCGTCACTTACGAAGTTAGGGTGGGTTGTTCATGGACCTGTAGGTATTTATGATAAGTCTGGTCATGAATCGGTTAATGTCGTTAATGATAATTTAGATGATTTAAGTGAACTTGTGAAACAACAATTTTTGCTCGAGTCAATCGGTATCGCAGAATTGTCACGTAAAAATGTCGAGACTGAACGCGCTTGTAAGATTCTAGATAGCACTAGCCGCCGTGTTGACGGGGGCTGGGAGGTAGGCTTACTATGGTCACGTGACGCGGTACACTTACCTGATAATTACGATTACGCTGTGAAGCGTCTACGCGGGATAGAGAGTAAGATGGATAAAAATCCCGACTATGCTGAATCGTATTCGCGTCAAATTGAAAGGTTAATTTCTGAGAATTATGCTAGGCGATTGGTTAATCCACTCAGTGTTAACCCGGTATGGCACCTGCCGCATTTTGGGGTCATTAACCCGAATAAACCAAATAAACTTAGATTAGTCTATGATGCCGCGGCCAAATATAAAGGTGCATGTTTGAATGATTATTTATTAACAGGGCCTGACTTGTTAAACTCATTATTAGGTGTTCTGTTCAAGTTCCGATCTGGCCCAATTGCTTATACAGCGGACATAGCTGATATGTTTTTGCGAATTAAAATTCGGACGGAAGATAAGGGCGCGCAGCTCTTTTTGTGGAGAGGCCGGGACAGAGGGCGCGATCCTGATACATATGTAATGGACTCGATGATCTTCGGTGCTAAGTCGTCGCCTGCCTCAGCCATTCATATTTTGAATAAAAATGCTAGTGAGTTCCGAGATTCACATCCTGAGGCCGTCAAAGCCATCCACGAAAGCCACTACATGGATGATTACCTAGACAGTGTTGATTCAATAGATAGTGCTCGTCAGCTGATCAAAGATGTCTCCATGATACACTCCGCTGGTGGATTCTCTATCAGGGGGTGGGTGACCAATTCTGCAGAGCTTCGAAAAGAATTACCAGCTGTCGTGCCAGGTACTATAAATTTTGATAAGTCTCCGTTTAATGGTGAACGAACTTTAGGAATGATATGGGTGCCAGAGTCAGATGAATTAGCCTTTGACTTATCGTTCAAAAAGGTTACACCAGATGTAGTTGAGGGCAAAGTTATTCCTACCAAACGGCAGTTCCTGAGATTTATTATGAGTATTTTTGACCCATTAGGCTTACTTTATCCTTACATGATAAAGTCGAAAATTTTGTTGCAGAAAATATGGAAATCTGGTATAGGATGGGACGATCAACTTAAGGAGGACGAGTTTAAGGAATGGGAAAAGTGGCTGCATGATATCAAACAATTAGATAACGTACGTGTGCCACGGTGGTACAAGCTTGGCCCTTCTGCTGTCGAATTACACGTTTTTGGTGATGCCAGTGAATCAGCCTATGCTGCAGTAGCATATCTTGTAGGTAGGGATGACTTTGGCAAAGTAACCGTCTCACTTGTTATTGGCAAGGCTCGTGTCGCCCCCCTGAAGGTAATATCCGTGCCCCGTCTTGAACTGCAGGCAGCTGTGTTGGCGTGTAGGTTAGCTTGTACCGTCGTTAAAGAGCAGGGTTTGACAATAACACGCAAGTACTTGTGGTCTGATTCAAAAACCGTCTTAAAATGGGTGCATTCGGATCCTCGTGATTTTCAGAAGTTCGTTTCACATCGATTGGCAGAAATAGACCGGAAGTCCAACCCGAGTGAGTGGCGTTGGGTGCCGTCAGCAGAAAATCCCGCTGATGAAGCCACGAAACTGTACTGGCCTACAAATTGTAAATTGTGGTTTACAGGTCCAACTTTTTTATACCAGGATAAAGACCAGTGGCCGGTCAATGAGTACGACGATGCTGTTGATACGGATTTGGAACGCATTGAGAAGGTTCACCTTGTAAAGCAATATGTTCCGCTATTTAATGTCGATAGGTTTACCAGTTGGACACGGGCTGTTAGAACTGCAGGTCGAGTTCTTGCTTTTTTAGGTATGTGTCGCAAGAACCAGGTTGAGACGTTAACAGTTGGCAACGTCCGTGAGGCTGAGATTCTTTTGTTGAAACAATGTCAAGTCGAGACTTTTCCTAAGGAGTTGGCACTATTAAAGACGAAAAGTGCATTGCCTGCGGAAAGTAAAATTCGCGATTTAGATCCTTTTTTGTATGAAGGTGATGGGTTGCTTCGAGTCAGAGGACGCCTGAGTGCTGCACCGGAATTAATGTTTGACGAGAAGTATCCCGTTATTTTAGATGGGCACAGCTATACTGCGCGTCTTATTGCACTTGAATATCATAAGCGCGCTCACCACGCCAATACTGAAACTGTGATCAACAGTATAAGAGAAAAATATTGGATTACTCAGTTGAGACGTACAGTCAAATCCGCCGTATCTAAGTGTCAGCCTTGTCTTGTCCGTCGCGCTCGTCCTTCGTTGCCCAAGATGGGTGATCTACCAGCCGCTAGACTCGTTAATACTAGAAGAGCTTTTGTACATTGTGGGGTAGATTATTTTGGGCCAATGGAAGTTTCAATAGGAAGGCGCCGTGAAAAAAGGTGGGGTGTAATTTTTACATGTCTTGTCACTCGTGGTGTGCATATCGAGCTCGCGGCTTCGTTATCAGCTGACTCGGCCATAATGGCGATTCGACGCTTAATAGCTCGCCGTGGACAACCCTCTATCATGTTCAGCGATAGAGGCACGAACTTTGTCGGTGCTGACGCAGAACTGAAAGCTGCCATTCAGGCAATGGAAAGCGACCAAACTATGGATTTCTTGGTTACCAAGGGCATTTCTTGGCAATTTAATCCCCCCGCGGCCCCGCACATGGGTGGGTGCTGGGAGCGGCTCGTCCGCTCAGTAAAGACCGCACTTAAAGTTATTTTGTCGGCGCGTGCGCCTAAAGAGGAGTTATTAATTACATTGATGGCTGAGGTGGAAATGACCCTAAACAGTAGGCCATTAACCTTTGTAGGTATGGACCCCGATGGACCCATCGCTCTTACCCCAAACCATTTATTGATAGGTACAGCTACCGGTGCAACCACGCTAGGTATCTTTGATGCATCGGACTTAACAAGTAGAAAGGCATGGGTGAAAGCCCAAGCTCTGGCAGACATGTTTTGGAGACGGTGGCTCAAGGAGTATGTTCCAACCCTCCAAAAGCGTCAGAAGTGGTTGCACGAAGTGCCACCCGTAAAAGTGGGAGACATGGTTCTTATTTTAGAAGAGCATCAGCCTCGTAATGCATGGCCTAGGGGCGTAATTAGCGCAGTCCACCCAGGCCGTGATGGCCAAATTAGAGTAGTTACTGTAAGAACCTGTAGGGGCTTGATGAAGCGACCCGTTCTAAAAATAGTTGTGTTGCCTACTGACGAGTGTGTTCAGGAACAAGGGGGTGGAATGTAGGCAATTCCTTTGATTTTTTGTATCTTAGCAGCTTTGATTATATAATGTCCTTAGCAGTAAGTTTATAATTATTTAAGTTTTGAATATCGCGCGAAGCGAATGGCATCATCGCGCGCCGTCCGCATCGCTACACTTCATGCTATCCCTGTCGCACTTGCATAAAGCGCGCGAACAACAATGTTGTCCGCGCGCGTGTCGGCCAACGGTCACCGTGTGCCGCATGACCAGTACCGTCATAAACACACTCGCGAGCGGGCGCGTACTTAACGCTCAGGCGTTCCCGCCAAAAATGTATACCTAATGCTAGTGTTGTATGTACTGTGAAATTTTGTAATTTTAATATACGCGAGTTTTTACCGACTTTTGTGTGTCTGTTGTGTACGAATCCCGCCCTAAAACCTATACCATCGGTGCCCAAATTATTAGGGACAGTATCCAAATTTTAGTGTTTTCAAGTTTACCTGTTTTTTTTTATAATAATAATTAGCTGTAGGTCTCATGGGTATTTTTTATTTTTATGAGAGTATTATTAGCATTATAAAAATAACAAGTTGCTTAAAGAAATATATTTATTTTTCTTTGTAAAATAATATGAGTATAAAAATAAAATTTATTTTAATATTTAGTGATGCCACCCTTTGCTGCAATTACAGCTTCTATGCGTCGTGGCATGCTCTCTATGCAGATTTTAGCTATTTTTTGGAGTTCAGAATTTTGATGCCATTCTTTAACGAGAGTTTCAATTAACTGGCCTTTGTTACTGACGACTCGTTTCGCAATCGCTCGTTTGGTGAGCTCCCACATGTTCTCTATGGGGTTCATGTCAGGTGAATTCCCTGGCCAGGGCAATACAGCAATGTTTCTTTCAGCCAGAAACGTAGTAACGCTTCTGGCTTTATGACATGGTGCCGAATCGTGCATAAAAATGTACGCTTCATCACCAGGGAACCATTCCTCGACTTGCGGCAGTAGCCGAGTTTCTAGTACTCGCTTGTACTGGTCTTGCCTCATGGTCCCGTCCACAATGTATAGGCGCCCCATGCCTTTTGCTGATATCACAGACCACACCATGACACTTACTGGATGTTTAACCCTCTCTATAAGGCAGTCTGGGTGAAATTGTTCTCCAGGGCGCCGTCGCACGAATGAGCTTTTGTCAACTAAAATTTGGAAAGTCGATTCGTCAGAGAAGCATACCTGTAAAAAACAACAATTATTAAAAATCAAAATATTATTGATGAAGAAACTATTTAAAAATATTGTATTTACTCGACTCCAATCTGCAACATTCATATTTCGATGTTGTCTGGCCCATTGCAATCGCTTCTTCTTCATAGCCTGGGTGAGGAGTGGTTTTTTAGTGGGCCTACGACCGATCAGGTTCTCTTCAACTAACCGTTTCCGAACTGTCCTTTGAGAAACCGTTATTCCCTCGTCGTTTATCATCGTAGTCAGCCGGGCAACGCTCATTTTACGATTTTTGAGGCAGATATCCCTGATTTTACAATCAGTACGAGAAGTGGTGATCCTTTTCCTGCCACATTTACCCACACGGCCTGCTTCCAAGGGTTCATTCTTGTCGATTTTGATTCTGTTAACCACAGATTTCGAAACACCTGCAATTGTTGCAATGTCTCTCTGGGAATGAGTGGAGTGAAGTAATGGTGTTTGTATCTCTCTGCATTTTCCTGGGGATGTGTCTGAAGCTTTACCCATCCTAAAAAATATCAATATTCAGTTTTAAACGTCATTCTGTATCTATATATATAAAACAAAGTCGGGTTTGTTACAACACTTATAACTCGAGATCTGCTGGACCAATTTTCATGGCTATTGATTTGTTGGATTCGATTTCGTTCCGAATAGCAGAATAACCATTAACATATTAGAAAAAAATCACGGGAAATAAAAAATAATAAAATTACTTTTTTAAATAAATTCGTTTTGACATCTTCCGCAATTGACAGCTCACGTCACGCACGCTTTTGTTTTATGGATATGTAAGCAGTTACTAGAAGAGTAGGATAGGTAGGCAGGTACTAGGGGGGTAGGATATGTAGGTAGGTACTAGGAGAGTAGGATAGGTAGGCAGGTACTAGGGGGGTAGGATATGTAGGTAGGTACTAGGAGAGTAGGATAAGTAGGCAGGTACTAGGAGAGTAGGACATGCAGCTAGGTACTAGGAGAGTAGGATAGGTAGGCAGGTACTAGGAGAGTGGGAGAGGTAGGTAGGTACTAGGAGAGTAGGATAGGTAGGCAGGTACTAGGAGAGTGGGAGAGGTAGGCAGGTACTAGGAGAGTAGTATAGGTAGGCAGGTACTAGGAGAGTGGGATAGGTAGGCAGGTACTAGGAGAGTAGGATAGGTAGGCAGGTACTAGAAGAGTAGGATAGGTAGGCAGGTACTAGGAGAGTAGAATATGTACCTAGGTAGGTACTAGGAGGGTAGGATTTATGTAGGTAGGTACTAGGAGAGTAGGATATGTAGCTAGGTACTAGGAGAGTAGGATAGGTAGGCAGGTACTAGGAGAGTGGGGGAGGTAGGTAGGTACTAGGAGAGTAGGATAGGTAGGCAGGTACTAGGAGAGTGGGAGAGGTAGGCAGGTACTAGGAGAGTAGTATAGGTAGGCAGGTACTAGGAGAGTAGTATAGGTAGGCAGGTACTAGGAGAGTGGGATAGGTAGGCAGGTACTAGAACAGTAGGATAGATAGGTAGGCAGGTACTAGAAGAGTAGGATATGTAGCTAGGTACTAGGAGGGTAGGATAGGGTAGGTCGGATAGGTGGGGTAGGTAGGGTAGGTGGGGTAGGGCAGCTTCAAGCAAGACATTCATTGACTGTTAGGCGGTACAAAGTTCGCCGGGACAGCTAGTATTAAATTAAAATTTACTCATAAAATTTTGTAAAGCAATGGAGAAACAAACAATACTTACGTTTTAATTACTCGGCACAGAATAAACTGTAATTTTATTAAGTGTTAAAACAATGAAAGCTACTGTTTTTGACCGTACAATTTTCAAAAAACGTCAATGAAATAGCGCAAATGATATAAATGGCGCCAAATTTCATAAATGGCGCTGGTTTTCAGTGTTGCCACTTATGTAATGATACCAGGAGTAATAACAAAAAAAACCCAAAACATAAACATTATTATGTGTTAACAAAAAGGTTTTAACTAAATACTACATAAATGTGGGCACTGTCCCTAATAATTTGGCCACCTACTATAGTCCTCAACACTATTGCTCGACTCCAGTGTAGTGTTTACCAGGTCTTTGAGAAGACCTACTCTTCTAGTTAAACCATTGTCATCAAAAGCCCTTTGTAAACTGTCCCGTACTTGTTTTGCAGTTTTGCATTCCTGAACATGTACGTAATTCTGTGGGTCCAACAACAATATCAGCTTTGACTTCGCCTTCACGTCTTTACTTGCATCTACAGGTTAATCATCGGGATGTTCGACGCAGCACCACAAGTCTTCGTGTTCCAAATATGTCTTCATACTGAATTTCCACGTTGCAAAGTTTTCTCTTCCGACCAATTTTTCCAGACTGAACATATTTTGACCCATCTTGCGATATTTTACCAGAAATATATATGTAATTGCAAAATTCCGTAACCTCAAATTCAAATCGCACCGACAATTTTTCCTGATGAGGTTATTGCACTTTTCTCAATAATCCAACTGTACCACTTCGGAACCACGCTCTGCTACCATAAAGGAATATTAAATATTGCGTGGTTGTGGTAATTAAACGTAATTTAATTATAAAAGAGTTTATTGAAAATGAGAAAATACAGATTCAATTATTGACAGCTAGTGCTACAACAGAGGTATCCGTAAAAATTCTTTTGGTTGCGTTCCATTACACTAACACGAAGGTATTGTATAAAAGTTACGCGATAGAAAGAGAGGAAACTTGCAGGTGAATATGGCTATAGGTAATTTAGCGCTGTGCGGGCTAAATTGCACTTTATTTTGTTGTAACGAAAGTCGCTATTTATTTTATTTATTTTTCGGAGAGAATCTTCTTTACTTAAGTAATATTATGTATTCTGTGCCATTATTCGATTCCACCCAACTGTGTTTTGATTGAATAATTGGAACAAAAAAAACGCTTATTGTGACATAACCATATAGTTAGATATATACCCTCGCGGACTTTTTTATAGATAACAGATGATGAGTACCTACTTTAGTCGTGTAAGTCCGAGTGCAATTGTTGTAGTAAAATTTAATTTGAATTTGAACGTACACGTATGACTAAACTACGAGTGCGTAAAATAAGTATTTAATAATATATTGCAAGTATAGCTATAATTATGATTAATATTAAAGTCGTTTTTTATTTATTCAAACATAAATTTGTTGATATAAACTTTGGAAAAAAAAACAACTTCATAAATTATTATTTATTTGTGATTGATTAATCAATAATTATTTTTTATTCTATTCAAATAAATCACTTTATACGGATTTACTTATGTTTATTTTATATTATACTAGCTGTCCCGGCGAACTTCGTACCGCCTAACAGTCAATGAATCCTACCCCGCCTGCCCTACCTGCCCCACCTACTCTACCTACTCTACCCACCCTATCTACCCTATCTACCTACTTCCTAGTACCTGCCTACCTATCCTACCCTCCTAGTACTTATCTACATATCCTATTCTCCTAGTACCTGCCTACCTATCCTACTCTCCTAGTACCTACCTACCTAGCCTACCCTCCTAGTACCTACCTACTTATCCTACTCTCCTAGTACCTACCTATCCTACCCTCCTAGTACCTATCTACATATCCTATTCTCCTAGTACCTACCTATCCTACTCTCCTACTACGTACCTACCTATCCTACTCTCCTAATACCTACCTACCTATCCTACTCTGGTAATCAGTGCGGTTAGCACGTGAGGTAGCTCTTCGCACTTTTGTTGAGTTTCGGAACGCGACATTAGATCCTCCAACGCGCACGCGAATTTGAACTTTATGTAGCGGCAATAAATTACAAATTGGCTCTCCATTTTATTTAGAAAACGTTTGTATGGGAAATAGAAAAGTGCTGTTTTGAGGGTTTTCCCGGCAATTATTCGAATTTTTCTCAACTTTTAAACCTTCCCTAGACCTCTACGAACATTTCAAAACCAAGATAAGATAAATCCGTTCAGCCGTTCTCGAGTTTTAGCGAGACTAACGAACAGCAATTCATTTTTATATATATAGATTTTAACCTGACGTGATGTTCCTCTTAGTGACACCTGTTATGAGGGAAATAAAACTGGTTGGCGTTAACTTTAAAAACAATATATGTTCTTAAAAAAAAATATATATAAGTAAAAGATTTAATAAACAAAATTAGTATGTAAAAAATGGGGTAAAGGAGGTGTTTTTTTTTTCGGCCCAGACATGTACCGAGGTACAAATTACTAATAAAACTCCTTCCAATAATTTGTATTTTTAGCAGTATTTAAAATCCTTCTATACTAGAAAGAAAAAGAAATAAAAGTATATGAAAAAACACTACGTCGTAACGTAACTGCGTTCAAAGAAACGTTTATGACAGCATTGACGGCTGTCAATCTGTTTCATCTGTCAAAATCACGTCAAAATATTTATTACATCGGTGTTCAATAAAAACCTTAAAAACATGATAAAAACGGGTTAGATGAATAAAAATATCCACTCATAGACTGAGAAAAGCTGAGAAAGCTATACCCACCCTTTTGAAGTCTGACAAGAGGATCTAAATTATGTACACTATGGTCATTCTACGCCAACAACATCGTATGTTATATACAGGATTATATCTTCAACTCTTCTCTCTCTACTCCAGAGACAGGTAACCGAAACGGAATGACAATTAGACAATGAATATCAACAACAATAGAATAATACCTTTAATATTTGTTGTTGCTAAAAATATTGTCAGTCATCAAAAATAATAATAAAAAACGGCAAAGGTCAACACGGGCAAGGCAGAGCGCCGAGCGGCATGTCCTCTCTCTAGAAAGCCTCGCCACGGACTGATTTGAAATTGCTCACAATGATTTATAGTAGTTTTCAAATATATATTATATAGAAAAATAATCACTGTGAGTTAGTTGAAATTTTAAATAGTTTAACGTTTTCTATGATTTGCAACGTAAATTACTTCGTTTACTATTCCGACTGAATGTGTCTGTTCCAATCTCGCGTGGGTTTCCCCACTTTCGTGTTTAGCCCTTGTTCTTTCTCAAGTCCCTGCTTGTACTCTATAATGAAAAAAAAAAAAAAAAAAAAAAAAAAAAAAGACTTTTATTTCATCCACTTATGTAAGTAACATTATATAGATAGGAAGGACCTTTTAAGCAAAAATTTGCTTGTGTTAGGTACTTCCGCTCTTCCGGTTTACAGTTACACATATACATAAATGTGAGAAATTTAAACAATAAATCAAATTAAAATTCAAAATTCAAATCAAATATACAATTCAAATAAAACCAAGATTAAATTCAAGATTAAAATTAAAATCCAAATAATAAAAATAAAAAATAAAATAAAAAATTAGTATTACACAATAAAAATTCAAATACTAAATATAATTAAAAATCAAACCAAAATGAATAATTATAATTAAAAACAAACCTAAATCAAAAATATATGTCAAATCTAACCAAAATCAAAAATCTACGTGTAATTAAACCAATTTAAAATCAAAATCAAAACCCAAATTAAAATCGAAATACAAAATAATTAACATAATCAAAATTAAATTAACAAAGTTAAGTGTGCTCATAGGGTGTGTGTGTGTGTAAGAGAGTGTGAGTGAGTGTGTGTGTGTGATTGTGTCAATGTATGTTTCTTGCGAATTATGTGATCGTATGTAGGATTGACTCGATTTCTTCGTAACTTTTGTTTGTGAGCCATTGAATGAGTGTTTTTTTGCAGTTGTGGTGCGTCATGGAATATATATTTTGTTCTTTATTCAGTATGTTGTATATGTGTGATGATTGTTTTGTATATTGTCTCGAAGCGAATGCGGTTTTAACTGGAGTTTCTGGAGCGACATTATTCTTCCTCCTAGATTGAGCCCTGGAAGAGATGAAGGGTAGGGATTTATGTTTTTTTAAAGCAATATGAAGAATATATAATTTTCTCACCGACAAAAGATTCGAGGTTAAGTATAGACTTTCAGTGGGGAATCTCAACGGTTTGAAGAACATGACCTTCAGTAGTGCTCTCTGCGCCCGCTCCAGTTCCAAAAATTTTGTTTTTGTTGCACCGCCCCAGACTGGCAAACAGTACATTATTACTGATTGACCTAGGGAGAGGTAGATTTGCCTGATGAGATCCTTAGTAGCTACATGACGAAGTAACTTGAAGGTCCATATTAGTTTCCTAACTCTACCCATTATTAGTTCTAAGTGCAAGTGCCATGATAGTCTTTGGTCGAGCATAACACCAAGGTATTTAGTGTTATTGACTTTCTTTATTTTTAGGCAAGTGCAGGTGTTGTTGGACGAGTCGGAGCATGTGTGGATTTTGATTTGAAAGTCTTGTGATGGTTGTGAACGATTGTATATAGAGAAACAAATGTAATTTGTCTTTGCCACATTTAATGTTAAAAGATTGTGATCGAGCCAGGCAGCTATCGTAGACAAGCCACGTTCAGCGGTGCGGCCAACGCTATCCCACGACTCTCCCGAAAAAACGATTGCTGTATCGTCAGCGTAAGAGAATATGTGAGCATCTTCTATTTTCATATTGCACAAGGTGTTTATATAAACAAGGAACAATGTTGGGCCTAGCACACTACCTTGCCCTACTCCATATGTGACCGTTTCTTCAGAACTAGTGACTAATCCTATTTTTACCACATATCTACGGTCGGTCAGGTATTCTTGAAACAGTTTAAGTGGTACCCCTCTCACGCCAATATCTTCTAACCTGTGTAGAAGTGTGGGAACAGAGACTGTGTCGAAGGCTTTTTTAAGGTCTAGGAACACTGCTAGGCACTTTCCTCCACTGTCGACTTTTTCAGTGACAATGGAGGCAAGCGCCATGACTGCATCTTCTGTAGACTTGCCTTGTCTAAAACCAAACTGAGAGGGTGAGATTATTTTATTTTTTGAGAGATATCTAACCAAGCGTTGGTTTATTAATCTTTCGATTATTTTAGATAAGGACGGGAGGACCGATATCGGTCTATAGTTTGACGGGTCAGCTCTGTCCCCACTCTTGTACACAGGTGTTATTACAGCGTGCTTCAGGGCGGTGGGAAACGTTCCCTGTTCAAAACAGAGGTTAACAAGGTGAGAGATTATTGGCGAAATAATTAGCTGTGCAGCCTTTAAGAAGCTTACGGGAATTTTGTCCCAGCCGGTGGCACTATCAGATTTTAGGCTACGGATTACGGCGGCGACCTCATCAGGGTCCGAGTTGAGCAAAACGAAAGACGAGATTGGCGGATTTGGATCTCTTACAGGTACACTATGTCGGTCGTGATGGTCGCTGTTAGCTAGCCTATCAGGGTTTTTTAATATGTCATCAGCCAGGTGCTTGCCGATAGTGGAGAAGTATTTGTTAACGTTGTTTAATGCGTCGCAAGGGGTATCGGCTGATTCCAATAACGCTGTGTTTTGCGTTTTCGGTGGCTTTCTTTGGGTAATAGTGTTAATTGCATGCCATAATTTTTTAGGGTTTTTGTTTGTCTTATATAATTGGTCGCGATCATATTTACGTTTTTGTTTTTTTATTATACAGCAACAGTAGTTCCGGTATCTCTTATAGGTGATTTTCAGAATTTCATTGCAGGGGTCTAGTTTCAATTTTCTTTGCATGTTGTTACGGTTATGTATACAGCGCAATAAGCCTATAGTCATCCAAGGTTTAATCAGTCTGTTTTTTAGGGGGATTCTCATAACAAGAGTGCTGGCAATGAGTGTTTTTTGTAGTAAACTTATTAGGTGATCTGCCAATACATTGGGGTTATTTAAACTTAAAAGTTCTTGAGTATTAATAGTTTTTAAAAGATCGATTGCATTATCAACGTTTATTATTGTTTTAGTTTTATTCAATTGACATTTTTTCGTCAAATATGATAGTTTTAGAAAAATCGTAAAGTGATCGGTAATAGTAGTGTCGATAATTCCAATAAATGCAGATCTTTTGTTTGGACTAAGCTTTAGAATAAAGTGATCCAAGCAACTTTTATCTCTAGTTGGAAGTGTGTGTCCAGGGAGCAGGCCGCGCATTGCCAACATATTTAAATAATTCAGTCTATTTGAGCGTTCGTACGATTGCTCTTCTTGCCTATGAATTAGATTTATATTGATGTCACCAGTAATTATTACGTTTTTATTTGAGGCCAGTGTAGCTAAATGGAGAGATAAAGAGTTAATAAAGTCATCCGCGTTTGTCTTTGACGGGGAGCGATATATACCTAAGACTATGAGATCGGGCTTTATGTTTACCTGCAGGCAAGAAGCATGAGTTAATTCAATTTCTTTTATTCGATGCTTATGTTTATTACTAACGAAGACGACGACACCATCAGCTTTATTTAAATGTTTAGTAGTGCGGTCTGCCGAGTAATTATTTAATTGAGGAATATTTTTATTGGGGTTCAGCCTGCATTCACTTAGAACAATAAGGTCAGTAGAGAAGTTGAGATTAGCTAAGTTAACTTGTAGGTCGTTAAAATTAGAATAGATACTTCTGATATTCTGTGAGATAATCGTAAAGTCAGTGTTTTTAATCTCCATTGCAGCGTTAAAATTGCGAAGAGTGAAAAAAATGAAGTATCTAACGAATAATATGTATAAGTAGGAAGTCGTCGTCAGCAGTGCAGCGGTGCTCACGTGCAGGCGGAGCCGCGGTATGTTAATATGTGGGTCAAGCACGACCCCGCCCCCCTCACAGATCGCGCACCTCCGAGATGCTAATACAACGCTATACTTGGACACTCTTACAAGTCAAGCAACAGCTTATTCTCGACAAGCTACTTTTCCACTTCCGTGTGATTGTTCTAAAGGACAGTTGGTAGCAATATATAGCATAACATGTAGGTAATGCATCTTTTCGTAAGTGTGTTATGAGGACGCAGCACCGTGCCGCAGAAACACAGAGGTGTACTGCAGCACTGCGCTGGAGATCAGACGTCGAGTCGCACCGGTCCACGGCGAGCCGAGTCCAGTAATGTAGTCACATTACTGGAAATTATAATTAATTATACTATTCCGTTCCTTTCCCCGGCAATTTACAAGTAAACATTCAATTATCTCCAATATTCAAATATTCCCCCCCTCCCCGCTCGTCCCGCCGCCCCCGGTCTCCTCGCGGTGGTGAATGTTACACGCACAGGACATTGTCACTTGACGCCCAAACAATTGTGATGGCAAAGATTCGATCCAGGCTCACGGAGAAGACCGAATGAAATCGATGACGTCACTGATAACAACCTCACTAACGCCGTTCTGAGACATTTATGACAATGTGCATATGAAGCAGCTCTCGATGCAGCAAAGTGCAGCACCGCTCCATTCCCGCTGCACCGCGCCGCTTCACCTCTCGCCTGCAGCAGAGGTTCTAATGACGACGTTTCGCTGATAAATGACGAGGGGGAGTTGTTGCCGCTCTAAATAATGCGATCGGTCCGAGATACAGCTTACAACCCTGCCTGACCAATGACTTAGCAACCCGCCGCCTACCAATTTGTGACTTATTACTATTAGCAAGCTCTGCCTAATCCTTCGGATATAACAGGCGTAATATTATGTTATGGTAATAGCTTAATGGTATTACACGATGTGTCTAGAAAACATATTTTTGAGACACTCAAATAGTTGGTGGACAAAGGGGCAAATGTCTGTTTTGCTGACCGACTTCTAAAAAAGAGGAGGTCATTTAATTTCTCCGTGATTACTAGGCCGATTTGAGTGATTCTTTTTTAATTCGGTACAAGAAGCTTGCTCTCGGTGGTCCCGGTAATATCAACTTTGCTTCGGTACTTTATGAGTTCGTCTTCTATAATATGCATGTTTTGTTCTTCGTCTATGTGAATGATGTGCCGAACGTAGAGTAATAACTTCTCATTGCAATGTAAAATTGATACTTGACAAGAGCTTGTGTGAGATACCACTAACACATAACTAACTGAAAAGTCACAGGAAAGCAAAATACTCAATCCCGTTTACTTAGATGACATACTTTTTCCAGTTTTTTAAATTTAATATCCAAATAACTGAACCGATTTTGATTAAATTTCTATTGAACTAATCGGGAAGGACATCTCTTCACATATTTTTTTTTCTAATCTGTTTTTAAACACCGGAGTTCTGAGGTAACAAACATTAAAAAAATAACTTTCACTATTACTTACGGGATATCTTCCACGATTAATGTTTATATCAATGAGCTCCCGAAAACCATGAAAGTTTTAAACAATGTTTGATAAAAAAATGAACTTTTTTGCAAAAAAATAACCGACTTCCCAAAAAAAACACAAAAAAAGTGAAAAATCACTTGACTTTCGGGTATTGGTGGAAAAAAAGCCAATGAACAAGTCACCGACTTCCGAAAGTAAAGTTATTTTCCACTTTTTAGTGTGTTTTACTACCTAACCGGGTAACAGATTTTGCAACATTTGTAATGTTTTATATATATCTGTAACTTTTTTTGGTGACTAAACTATTTTATTTATTATTATATTTCCTTTATTTATTTTTCTAACTCACTGATTACATTTTTAAATATTCCTGTATAAAATTCAAAATAACTAAACATTTAAAAATTATAAAAAAATAGGCCCACCGGTATCGGGAACAGGGTCCAAGCTACCGGCGGTCAGGGCTCCAGAAAGAGGAACCTCCTAACAATACGAGCCGTGTCCAGGAGTACCGCTTTCTGAATCAAGCCCTTGATCCAGCTGCCTAACGAGAGCCTCCTCAGATACTGGTCGAGGCTCTTGGCAATTAAGCCATTGGCTGAAACGACTATCGGCACAATGGTGGCTGTGTTCACATCCCACATGTCGACAACCTCGCGAGCTAAGTCAAGATCCTTGATTTGCTTATCTTTCTCGGCTTTCAGGAGGTTCTCGTCATCCCGTTATGTCAACAATCATTGCGCGCCGTTCTGATCGATCCACCACCACTATATCAGGCTTGTTGGCCATAATAGTCCTGTCAGTGATGATGGATTGATCTCAATACAGTGTGATATTGCCATTTTCGAGAACTGGGTCGGGCACATACCTGTAGTACGGCACTTTCGATTCCACAAGGTTGTATTTTAGAGCAAGTTGCTGATGGATAATCCTGGCTACAAAGTTGTGTCTATGCAAGTACTCTCCGTTAGCTAGACAAGAACAACCAGAGATAATGTGACGGATTGATTCGCCCGGACGGTGGCATGCCCGACATATGTCAACCGTGCCGTCCTTCACAATAAATCTCCGGTAGTTATTCGTCATCATAACTTCATCCATAATTGCACAGACAAAACCTTCGGTTTCTCCGAAGAGGTCACCGGAACGTAGCCAGACTACGGACGCTGATAGGTCTACATCGGGCCCATGCAGGGCCCGGAAAAAGCGTCCGTGGAGCTCCTTACTCTGCCATACCTCCCTGCGGTCGTTAGTGTCAAGTACTACAGGTTTGCGCCAGTTCTCTTTAGCCAAGGAGAGCGGGGTGAGGCCCTTGTCCACTGCAACCACATCTCGATTCATCCCCACGTCGCTTTCTAGGAAAAATTCCCTGAGACTGCATATCTCGCGATTGCGGAGAGTCTTAGCGTTTAAAAAGCCTCGACCTACGCACCCCTGCAGGATGTACAGTCTCATAACCGAAGAGCGTGGGTGATGCATTCGATATGCCGTCAATAATGTACTGATCTTCCTATCCAGGGCGTCTAGTTCTGTTTGTGTCCATTTGAGTATGCCGAAAGAGTACATCAACACATTTGTCCGCACATTTGTCCACACCAAATTCCATCCTGATGGCGCTACTGAAAGTTTCAGTTACTTTCAGTAGCTCCATCAGTTGAAAATCGTTGGGGGCAAAGAGTTTCAGGTCATCCATGTAAAGGATGTGAGATATAGTCTGACCACCTCTCCTCAACCGATAGCCTAGACCTGAATCCTCCAGCAGCATGCTAAGACGATACAAGGCTAAGCAGAACCAAAGTGGACTAAAACTATCACCCTGGATTATACCCCGCATCCTTATCGGCTCGCCATTCCTCTGGATTTGCCGACATCCTGGATAGCGAAGGACTATCCTCCATTGCCCCATACGCAACACCAGGAAGGTGCGCAGAGTTGCAACTTTATACCCGGCCTGTCCGGTGGCTGGAAGTCGTCGATTCTTCGCGCTAGACGATTTGGAGAAGACTCTTGAAAACAGCTTATACACGCGAAATGGGTCTGTAATTCTTTAATAGGGTCTTGTTCCCTTTTAGAATAGAACGACCACGCTTCTGGAGTTTTCCCAGAGAACAGGACCGAGTTGATGAGCTCCCGAAGCTCTCTTAATACAGGTCTTCCTTCCGCTTTCAGAAGCTCAGTTGTTATCCCATCCTCACTAGGGACTTTTCCATTCTTAAGCTGTCTAAGAGCCGCCTCAATTTCGTCTTGGCTGACTTCTGGCAGGTATTCTGTAAAAAGGCGGGTTAAGGTGGCTCTGGAATCCTCATTTGCGGGCTCAGGTCGCGATGCGTACAACTGGCTGTAGTTTTCGACTTCCGAAAGAATCTCTGGTTCCGAAACGACGATATCCCCCCTAGATTTAGTCAATTTTGACAGGTGGCTCCTCGAAAATGATTGGACGAACACTTTCGACCCCCGGTTTTGCTCAATCGCTTTTTCGATTGAGCGTGTGCTGGAGCATCGGAAGTCGCATCGTACCAGTTTTCAAATTTTTTTGTTGAGTGCCTGTTGTTCTGGCGAAGTGATGGGTGGGTTTTCACGTCGCCGTCGTTCCGTCATAAGCTCCAAAGTCTCCTCCGAAAGTTTGGATTTCCTGCCTGTACGCCGCATTTTGCAAAAACGCGTCCCTTCTTCCCTGAGGATTTCCACCATTTGTTCGAGCGCCTGGTCAACGTCATTTGTGGTTTCCACGGGCGCGAATCGGTTCTCCAGATCTGACTAAAACGCTTCAGATCCTAGCATAATTTGGAGCATATTTGGACGGAGCCTAGACTTCATCAAACGGGTTCGCTCCAGCTTCAAGTTAATATTCAGAGTGCCACGAACAAGTCTGTGATCACTACCGGTATTGAACCTGTTGATCACCGAGAAATATCTGAATATATGCTTTTTATCCGCTTTGATGAAGTCTATCTATTTTTTCGTCGTAAAGCCGGGGCTTCGCCACGTCCTTCACGAAAAGCCTTTCCTTCTCAAGGAAATTGACAACTATTGCCCCCTATTATTTTTATTATTTCTGCTGCGAAAGGCGTAGGATCCGACCGATTCACTGCAATTCCGTATTCCCACTTTAGCATTAAAATCCCCAATGAGAACGTTATAGTAGGCCTTAGTCAGCCTTAGTAGTGGAGTGCAAGGCCTTGGAGATGTCCTCAAACATATCCTCCACTTTGTCGTCTGAGTGTGCCGAGGTCGGTGCGTAGACCTGAACAACCTTGCGGCTATACCTCTCGTTTAGCTTCACTATGAGGCACGCTACCCGGTTCAAGACACTAGAAACTTCTACCACGTTGTCACAAATGGATTTGTGTACCACGAACCCGACTCCGCCTTGGTATAGCTGGTCTCCCTCTCGAAAACACATCAAGTGGCCCGATTCAAGAATTATTGTGTCCTCCCCCTGTCAACGGACTTTACTCAACTTCTTCGCACTTTCGGATTCTTCGCACCCCTAACCTTGCAGTTACCATGACCGCCGCCATGATCAGGAATAGCAAGGCCGCCGGGAACTGGGGGCCGTTCTTGATTTTGGCATTGAAGAGTTTGCCCATAATCACCACGGTGGGCATGCGGGTTGGCGATCGCAGATCCCAGCTTCTCGCACTGCTGGCCGTCGCTAGTCTGGGCTATTTAGCTGCGAACCTTTTTTTGGAAATGGTTATACCGCCATTTATCGGTCGTCAGAGCCTTGTTTGTTGTTCAGGAGGATGCGCCACGAGCAAGTGAGTTTGACTTGGGCGACTGAGATGGTAAATGTGCCCCCCTTACAGCCCCTTAGAAAATTAAATTTTCTAAGTTAGCACAGGGTCCTCGAGTTCCAAAACATAGGATAGTGTTCCTAGAGACAACAATCTATCTAATCTGTTGTTTATATTATAAAATACCAAGCCGGACGAAATCTACGGCAAATGGCTAGGCTGCTATAAAATGTATAACATGTTCACAGTTGTGTACTCACTCAGGAACATTATTTGTGTTGTTACAGATCACCCGATGTGTCTCCGCCGGCGCAACCCACTAGTAAGTACCGCACAGCATAACAGCTGCTTGTGAGATCGAGATCCTCGGGGCTCTCTAAATACCAGCCAGCACCCGCCCCCAATCCTGGCGTTTACTCGTTTCCCTGCTTTTGCTGGGCAGTCACTTCCGCCGCTCTTCCCCGCTGGGATTGATTCTACTTCGGTTAGGACAGCTTGACCGAAGATGACCTCTTTCTCCATAAATGTAGCACCTAGGGCTGTACCCTTGCAGGCGGACACATACAGGTGATGCCACAACCTCCATAATGCGGTGTGTTCGGTGGTCTTGCTTTATTGCCTCTATTTAAATATTCACAAAATACTTAACTATACACCACTACTATTCACCACTGATCACTATTGACTTAGATATCGCGCTTGTAGTTCACTTCGATTTGATTCGTTTTATCGTCAAAATAGCACTAACTGCTCCGGCAAACCCGACGGCTATTAAATGCCGACACATACATACTTCGAGAATGTTCCACAGCCTTCTCGAACTTTTTTTACAGCTCCATAGTGAAGCATTCGAGAATTATTCGCGAATGTTCTACACAGTGCCATAGTGGAATATTCTAGACTCGAACGTAGGGTGCAACTAATGCGACTTCCGCTGCCCCGGACTAGTGTCGGCCCGCGTTCGCGGGCCTCCTCAACAAAACTCGCCCCGTTACGTCATAGAGAGGTGCGTGTGGAACACTACGCCCCGCCGTCTCGGGTCCAGTGTGATGGGGGGCGACGACATCACCGCATCCCAGGACTCTGCGCTGCTAACCATCGAGCGAACAACGGTCGGCAACGACAGATCTCCTCCCACCTCTGCAACGAGGGCACAGCGCGGATTATCCCTCGCGGCACATTCGGCCAGCGTATGCCGCGCCGTGTCCTCCAGACAGTGGCCGCAGTGATGGCACCGAACGTCCGGCTCCCTGCTTATGCGACACAGGTACTTACGCGCATATTATGGGGCTACTGATGGGGGAAGCAACTTAACTGCGTACCGTGGTCGGATGCTCTCTCTGTTTCAGGTGCTTGAACCAGCTGTCAACGTGTCGGCGCAACGGCTGTCGGATCAGGTGCGGGTCATACAGCGTAACAATATGTTGGATGACACCGTACTTGATCGACTACGCCTCGACTCACGGAGTAACCCAGTTACACCTGCTTCGCCAATGATCGCGGTGCAGCTGCAAAATGTATACAGTGCTTCGCCGCGATCCAATCACGGTGGTGAAGAGATCACGATGATGACACAATGTGCTCGTTCTGGCGCAGCATCTGGTCGGTGCCTGTCAGTCACACTGAGGGCGATTGGACCCGGGAGGTTTAACGAGCGTGTGATCCAATACCAGAAATGGGGGCAATCATCATCAGCCCCCAAGACGTAGCTCGTGCAGTCCGTGCGTTGCCTAACTGGGAATCTCCAGGGCCGGATGGACTGCACAATTTCTGGATCAAATGGTTCCAGAGATCGCACGCTTGCTTAGCGTCCCAGTTTCAACCAGCTTTGGATTCCGGATCGCTGCCCCAGTTCTTGACGACCGGAATTACCCACCTGCTCCATAAATCAGGTAGTACTGCGGAGCCCAAAAATTATAGACCAATTACTTGTCTACCAACGGTCTATAAAGTTCTTACATCCATTTTGAGAGCTAAAATCAACCAACATATTGAGAGTAATTCTATCATGTCTGCCTCTCAGAATGGATGTAGGAACGGGTCCCGTGGTACTAAGGAGCTACTCCTCATTGATATGGCCATTAGCCAACAGGTTCGCCGTTCCCGAAGGGATCTGTCTATACGTTGGATAGATTATAAGAAGGCCTATGATTCTGTGCCTCATACATGGCTCATGAGAGTGCTGGAGTTGTATAAAGTAGATGCAACTCTGCGTGCCTTCCTGATGTCATGTATGGGGTGCTGGAGAACGGTCCTTCGCTATCCAGGATGTCGACAGATCCAAGGGAACAGCGAACCGATAAGGATTGAGCGTGGCATATTCCAGGGTGATAGTTTGAGTCCATTGTGGTTTTGTCTAGCCTTGAACCCTCTCAGCACATTGCTAGAGGGTTCAGGTCTAAGTTATCGGTTGAGGAGAGAAACTTTTGAAACTCTTTGCCCCCAACAATTTACAACTGATGAAGCTACTGAAGCTAACAGAAACTTTCAGTAGCGCCATCAGAATGGAACTTGGTGTGGACAAATGTGCAGCGTGTCATGCATGTGAAGCGAGGGCAGATTATGGAATCCGTGGGTACTCAACTCTCGGATTCCATATACCTTAGATCCCTCTCCTCAACAGAAACCTACAAGTATTTGGGTATGTCGGAAGCATTAGGCATCAATACTGCCGACATGAAACAATCGTTGAGGGAGCGCTTCTTTGGCCGCCTGAATAAAGTGCTAAGCAGTCTTTTGTCAGGCGGAAACAAGCTGCGCGCCTTCAACGGTTGGGTCATGCCGGTTTTGATGTATTCTTTTGGCATACTCAAATGAGACTGTATATCCCGCGGAAATGCGGGGATCGTGGCTTCTTAAATGCTAAGACCCTGCACAACCGTGAGGTATGCAGTCTCAGAGAATACTTTTTAGAAGCCGACGTGGGGATGCACCGAAATGCGGTCTCAGTGGACAAGGGCCTTACCCCGCTCTCGCTGGCTAAAGAGACCTGGCGCAAACCTATAGTATTACACACTAATGACCGCAGGGAGGTATGGCAGAGCAAGGAGCTTCACGGACGTTTTTACCGGGCCCTACATGGGCCCGATGTAGACTTCTTAGCGTCCGTATCCTGGCTGCGTTTCGGTGACCTCTTCGGGGAAACCAAAGGTTTTGTCTGTGCAATAATGGACGAAGTTATGATGACGAATAACTATCGGAAATACATTGTGAAGGATGGCACGGTTGACCTATGTCGGGCATGCCACCGTCCGGGAGAATCGATCCGACACATTATTTCTGGGTGTTCTCGTCTGGCTTACGGAGAGTACTTGCACAGACACAACCTCGTTGCTAGGATTATCCACCAGCAACTTGCTTTGAAGCACAACCTTGTGGAATCAGAAGTGCCATACTATAAGTATGCGCCCGACCCAGTTCTCGATGATGGTAATATCACGTTGTATTGGGATCGATCGACCTATCGTTACTGACAGGACTATTGTTGCTAATAAGCCTGACATTGTGGTGATAGATCGATTGGAGCATCGCGCAATGATCGTTGATATAACGGTCCCGCATGACGAGAACCTCGCGAAAGCAGAGAAAGAATTCAAGTATCTAGATCTTGCTCGCGAGGTTGTCGACATGTGGGATGTGAGTACAGCAGTCATTGTGCCGATAGTCGTGTCGGCCAATGGTTTAATAGCCAAGAGCCTCGACCAACATCTGAGGAGGCTCTCGCTTGGCGGCTGGATCAAGGGCTTGATTCAGAAAGCAGTACTTCTGGACACGGCGCGTATTGTTAGGAGGTTCCTCTCTCAAGAGCCCTGACCACCGGTAGCTCGGACCCTGTTCCCGGTGCTGGTGGGCTACTATTTTATATGTTTTTAATTGTTTTTTATACTAATTTTGTATAGGAATATTTAAAAATGTAAAAATAAGTCAGAAAAATAAATAAAGGAGATAATAATCAATCAATAATAAAAATCAATAATAATTAATCACAGTCATATAATATATTATAATAGTGTGCTATAAATAATAGAATTCGTAAGCTGATATTCGTATTCAAAAAGCTTCGATTCAAAAATAATTAGGCAAACTTACTTTGCTATTTGTCAGTCAATTTTGACTTACTGTATTACTTCATGGGTTGAGGCGAGTAAAACTTTGTTATTCCCCATTGAAAGAGCTCAATAAGCTATTCTCAAGGTGGCTACTTGCCGCCCTTTTCTTTTCCCTACTAACCTCCTGTATAAATCTTGTGAAGTACTAACAGTTCGACAGCTATTTATAACTAGCCTTTGCCCGCGACTTCGTACGTGTGGTACTTAGAATAAAAAAAAGATCATTTCTGTGTTCAAATGTAGCCTATATTTTAAGTTAGGCATCTAGCAGTGGAGCGGTGAAAACTGCGTTCAATTCAAATCCATGCAGTAGTTTTTGCGCGATGCGCGTACAAACTTAAAGACAGAAAGACAGACAAAAATTCGAAAAACTGTTGTTTTTGCTTATGTTGCTCTAATAAAGAAATTTTTTTTTTTTCAATATCTTCAATGTCCAGACATCGGTCTGTTACAATTGTATTATATGTAATAATAATAGATGAGCAGTGAGCACTGTACTAAAACAACACGCAGCACTTCCTTATAGCACTTGTAGCCTCCACCTTTTCGATTCCTATCTAATAATTGGCGACTGAATAAAAAATGGGTGTGTACCTCTAAAAGTATATTAAAAATAAAACCAAGCTGGTGAAGCCGGAGGCACACAAAGATTTGTGGGTTGTGGGTTACGGACGTCTGTTGTCACCTCTGCAGGGATAGGTATTCCCCTGTAAATGCAGACGAAATTCCGCCATTGGCCGGAGATGGAAGTTGGCCGAAGTTCAGTAAGTACTGTGCTGTACGGTGACATCACTGGTGGATAACACGGCGCGGCCGTCCGAATTGTTCTGCACACCGGTGGCGAAGCGTCGAAATTGACCTCGGTCCGTAGGCAGCTGGATGTGAAGCTGTTCCCGACGAAATCTTGGCGTAAAAGTGAAACCTAGAAACCACCGTTCCAGCTTATTAGAACTCGGCCTAATAACTTCCATGCTGGGGTACCACCGACGACACCGAGGAAGAGATACCTATTTAATTGTAGTAGTATTGACGTGGTGGTACTGACCAGAACGGAGTTTACATTTAAAGTAAGCTCGAGCAAAAAGAAAATAGTAAAAACGATTTTGCAAAAAAATAACCGACTTCCAAAAAAAACACAAAAAAAAAGTGGAAAATAACTTTACTTTCGGAAGTCGGTGCCAAAAAAGTCAATGAAACAAACAATAGTCACACGGGGTCAGTGGGTCATCTTAGGGGCGAGGTTATTTTTTTGCAAAAACGTTTTTATTTTACCCTTTTTAGCTATCGCATCACACACAAATCCTTGTCAATTATCAATTTCGCAATTTCTTTTACTTGGATGACATATTTTTTCCAGTTATTTTGATTTAAAACCAAACTGCAGATCCGATTTTGATCAAATTTCTATGAGACCAATCGGGAAGTAGATCCATTCAGATAAAAGAAGAATTTTTCAAATCGGTTCATAAATGACGGAGATATGAGGTAACAAACACAAAAAAAAAACATACAACCGAATTGAGAACCTCCTCCTTTTTTTGAAGTCGGTTAAAAATCGATAATTATGAAACGGTTGAAACGTTTTGAATTTAAATTTTAAAATTAATGTTGTACTTGAAGGTAGAAGGAAATTAAGTAGCATGATACAGCATTATTAGCAATTTCTAAGGCTATTCTTAGATAGTGCTTACTTAATGTAATGAATTACCCAACAGAAAATGACACAGTACACAGAATAAAGTTTGGCAAAAAAATTACATGACTATTATGTGCGTAATTTGTGTGCTATTGAAAATTTACCCTAAATCGGAATTTTGACTAAAACTTAATTGGCACTTATTAAACTCGTTAGAAATTTTGAAAAAATATTATGATTTAAATAACGTTCGTGTCTGCTAGGGCGCTCGACAGAACGCAAAGCGGTACTTGCACTCGCATATCAGCCTAGAAGCGACTGTCGTGGACTCGCGTCAGCTGCGCGGGCGCCATCCCATTCACGTCATTCGTTCCATCCGAACACTCGGCCCGCACCGCACGTAGGTACGTGCGGTGCGGGCCGAGTGTTCGGATCCGCGCGCATTCCAAGTCGTACTTACAGAAACAAAGCATTTTCATTTATAATCTATTTATCCTTTAGCATTAGTATCATTACAAAACATGATTATTCATGTAACGTTACATTACTCTCTGGATTAACTAAAAGGAGACGGAAAAATATAGTTTGCCCTCAAAAAAGTACAAATCATGCTTACACAGACAAATATACATGTGTACCTCGGACCGCTACTCTATAACAGGCTAAATGTAAAAAGAAACATCTGCAACCTAAATCATAGTAACTGCAAGAAAATCCCTCAGGAAGCTCTGCAAACTGTTGTCCTGCTGAGATACAGACAAGTTAGTACTTGTGCCAAAGTAAATATTGTTCGTATTATTGTTATTTCGTTATATTTTAATTAGTTAAGCTAAGTTAAGATACTATAATTTTGTACACCTTTTAACATAGATACCAATAAGATTATATTTAGGTATATGATAATTATGTGAAGAACAGGATTACCTAGTTCAGGCACATGTCAAGAAAAACTGAATTTAATGTTATTCCTTATATTTTTTGAATAAATTTTATTTCATTTTATGTAATTGGTCGACGTATATTCAAGAGGAAGTAGGCTGAAAGAGATTGTTTTTTTACATCTCTCTTCTCTGGACAGGTTAGAAATGTTTCGATCCTTCGTACACGAGTTACTTGGGCGACTTACAGACAAATTCAAGATTTAAGAGAACGTAGTCTGCAAGAGCGAGAGAGGCGAGCTCAAAATGTCCACATGCTCCATTGAAATAATTGCTAATTAAGACCTCGAGGCAAGTGGCTCCTAATATATTTTAGCATAACAGCTGCACGGGTCGATCTTCAAGGTTAAGCTTCACTTGCCAAGGTCGGTCTGTGGATGGGTGACCAATATTATTTACCGAGTTTCCTCAGTGCCTCGGAAAGCACGTTAAGCCGTTGGTCCCGGCTGTCAATTGTAGATCTTTGGCAGTCGTTACAGGTAGTCAGCGGCCTGAAAAATCTAACAACCAGTCGTACCAAGGGGTACCGTATTACCCAGTACTAACTGGGCTGTGAAGGTCAGATAGGCAGTCGCTCCATGTAAAATACTGGTATTCAGGTGCATCCGGTAAGACTGGAAGCCGACCCCAATAGATTTGGTAAAAGGCTAGGCAGATGATGATCTGTTTATATCGCTCGATTACGCAAAAATCCAATAGGAGTGCCAATCCAGAGGCAGAAGAAGGAGCCTCTGTGATAAAAGGTTTTTCGCAGGAGTCAAGAACGGAGTAAAGTACGGACCACGCGCGTTACTTCAAACACAATAACTGTTTAAGTTTGTGGAGGTACTATACTAAGATTACTCAGAGGTTCTTTTTGGCCTTGAAAAATATAGTAAACACTCACACAAGTGTGGTTCTACTGTATGCTACAATTTATTATTTACTTACTAATTCTGTGGCACCAGACAGAAAAACTTATCGCTTTAAAAACAATCCTGAGCCTCGAGGGGCAGCTGCACCCCCTGCCCCGCCTTGCTTCTGAATAATCACCATTTCCATAAATGACAATTATATTATTACTAACATGTTCTTCTGAGTAATCACAATTACTCACTGAACGAACAGATTTAGTTGTTATTGCGTCAAATATTATGGTAGGTATATGCCCAATTAGTTTATTTTTTATTTTTAAAGTTAGTATAGTATAGTAAGTATAAGTATTTGATCATTTATCACGTGCTAACGCGAAAATCGGGATTTCACATATACACACGTCTAGGCAGGATTGTTCTGAGGTAGACACCTCAGAACAATCCTGCCTACTTACTTATAGATACTCCCGCGCTATGCGCGATCTTCGCGATCGCGTCTTCGTGATCTTCGAAGCCCTATTTGACTCTGTTGGGGGATGATTTTGGGAAAACTGTGAATGTGATACACGTGTCTCATAATTTTCAATTGAAGAGTGTGTACACCAATTTTCGAGTCAATCTACTCAGAGAATAAAAACTTTCACGGAAAATTCAACCCCATTTCACTCTCTTAAGGTTGAAATTCAGAAAAACCCTTTCTTAGTGGATACCTACTCTTCACAGAGAATACACCCTCCAAATGTCATGTCTAAAAAACCAGCGGTTTAGACTGTGCGTTGATATATCTGCAGTCAGTCAGTCCGAACTTTGAATTTTATATGTATCGATAGATTTCCTGTCCGACAGATCCGCTTATACTGGTTTTGAAAAGCTTGATTGGTAGCCGTGCGTACCAAAAGGAATCTATTCTTACAATCTGATGACTTATTTAATTCAAAACTTACAAAAAATTATACTAAATAACACAACAAACATTAAAATTCCAAGACATAAAATTACAATAAAACCGTGGATCACTCCTGGCCTCTTGAAGTGCATAAGAACAAGATACAGAATGCATTACAAACTCAACACAATCCGGACAATAATATCTTAAAAATATCCTACAAAAGATATAGAAACTTTTGTAATGACATAATAAAAAAATGTAAAAGACAATATGACAGGAATATACTTGATTCGGCTGGAAGTGATAATAAAAAACTTTGGTAAACTATTTGGTTCACTACAACAAATTTGAAAAATACAAACGCACCATCGTTGGAACTTTTAAATATTAAAACATCCTCACACGATTCAGCTAACGCAGTAAATTCCTATTTTGCAAGCGTGGGCCTAGAGTTAAAAAGTAAAATTCCAACAGGTCTTTCGCCACTCCCAACGAACACGACGAATATGACGTCCTCATGTAACTCTTTTGTGCTTTTGGAGACATCTGAAGAAGTAGAAGGAATCATCAGCAAGCTTCGCTCAGATTGTGGAGCAGGGTGGGATAATATAATGTCAACAGTTCTTAAGAATTTAAAAAACTATATAGTCCCTCCCCTCACTTATATCCTGAATAGATGTTTAGCAGAAGGCATTTTTCCAGCTTCTCTTAAAAAAACAATTGCTATCCCTATTTTTAAGAGCGGTAGCAAATAGGAAGGTGGAAACTATCGTCCTATTTCTTTGCTCACCTCTATTTCAAAGGTATTTAAAAGGATTAATAATAACAGATTTGTGAAATTCTTAGAAGATAAAAACATCTTATCACCTAACCAGTATGGCTTTAGAAAAGGAAAATCTACAAATGACAGTCTTCAGACATTCACTGAACTTATTGTAAGTAAATTAGATAATACAAAAAAATGCTTTACTATCTTTCTAGACTTTCAGAAAGCCTTTGATACTGTGTGCCCACGAATATTAATATCCAGATTCGAACATATGGGAATAAGGAACACACAATGAAAATTATTCCAGAGCTATTTACAAGATCGATATCAGTCAGTTCGGATCGACAATACGCTGAGTGAAGAAAGACCGATAAATATTGGAATCCCACAAGGCAGCATCTTGCCTCCTCCCCCCCCCCCCTTTTTCTTTGCTATATCAATGATCTTTGCCAACTAAACATTAGAAACTGCCATGTAATGTCATATACCGACGACAGTACCTTAAATTTTTTTATGGTAAACTCATGGGACGAAACTTTTGTGGCGGCCCAAGAAGGTTTCAATACAGTCAATCATTGGCTTGCTCTTAACAAACTGACCTTAAATGCCACAAAAACTAAATATATAGAATTAACAAAAAAAAAAAAAAAATTATAGAATTTACAATACACAATGTAGCATCTCATCCTAATAGTTTCAATATTTATGCACACACATGTTATCCTGTAACCACAAACTGTACCATGTGCACAATGATATCAAAAACAGAATCAATAAAATACTTAATACCTATATTTAAAAATCTTAGGCATGTTGCAAATTGGAAACTGGTTAAAACTGTTTATGAATCTCTTTGCCAATCAATCCTATCGTATGGTATTCCACCTGGGGCGGCTCGTATAAAACGAATATCCTAAACGTTGAAAGAGCTCAACGACTTCTCCTAAAAATTGCTCTATTCAAACCACGTTTATACGCTACAAAAACCCTCTATAACGTAACAAATGTATTAACGGTCAGGCAGCTTTATATACTAATAAGTCGTGAAAAAGCATTCCTCTATAGACGTTTCTACAGCTAACCAAATGGTGAATACTAGGCGATACTATGAAGTCTGTGAAACAACTCCGGTAAAAACATCTTTTGCCCATAATTTCTTTCATTTCAAAGCAAGCAGACTGTATAATAAAATTAACAAAATTCACACAGTGGCAGTGGACTTGATTATGAAGAAACGGAAAACGGCTCACTATTCTATCTTAGTCTAGCGTTTTCCATAAAATACATACATACTGTCGTATACACATACACCATCTTACTCTCGCTCTCTCACACACACAACACCACACAGACACACTACACCTTCCTCGTCACACTCACACTTCACACACTAACAAACACACATTGATAACAAACACACATGATTTTGATTTTGATTTTTGACACACACAAATGGTTATTTTAATTTAATTTTGTATTATTATTACTTTTTCTTTTGTTCTTTTCTTACAAGAGTCCTACATTTGTGATGATTAAAATCTCGGCGAGAGGGGCCAGGAGTCCATAGCACACGGTATCCTAGTTTGGATTCCTGACTCCCACAAACCTCTGTACCTCCAATATATGTAACACCTGTATATTTTAATTGTACTTTATGGGAGAAAAATAAATCTTTATTATTAAAATCTTTATTATTATTAATCTGCTGCCATAAACATGGAATCTAGAAGCGTCAGCGAACCGTAACAATAAGATGGCCGAGAGCGACATCCCCAGCCGCCACACTTGTGGGCACGTGTTACAAGGGCCAAGGGAAGGTTGGGAGTGCCATAATAGAGATCTTGTTTGGCTCCGCGACCATTGGCCCTAGTTGCAACGAAGGACACGACGGGTGCGAAAAATTACGAGCCAAAATTAAACTTCAAGTATAATTTTACGTCACAATTGGAATGTCTAAGTAGTAACACGGACGCCAGCGCTTCATCTGGCGCGGCGCACGAAGAGCGTGGTGGCAGCGGCTAGTGCGAGCGCCGCGGTGGCGGAGCGCGTGGGAGAGGGGTACGCGCTCGCTCTCGCGCTCGCGCTGATGCGCCGCATGCGTAGCACTGACTCCGTGTTGTGCATGGTGGAGTTCAGCATCTGCACGTAGGGGTACAGTGCCGTGAAGACGCTGGTAGCGCCCTCACTGGGGTCCGAGGGCCCCGTGGCGCACTCCATTGGGCCCATAGAAGTGACGCCCACCTGCGCGCCGCGGTACAGCACGGGCCCGCCTGAGTCGCCCGAACACACGCCGCGCGCGCCTGGTCCCGACAGCGCATCGCCCACGCCACACACACAGTGCTCCCAGGACGCGCGCTCGCACGCCACCAGCCGCAACTGCGCCTCAACCAGCTCTTCGCCCTGCGCCGAGTGCTCCGTCCGCCCGAAGCCCAGCACCTGCCGACACACGGCTCTACAGACACCCACCATGCCGCATGCGAGTGCCGAGCGCCGAGCGGATATTACCGACAGAGAGATGGCTTCGCAAACATTTTGTACTGGTTTAAATTAACAAATATCCCGTGCACACACGGCGTTAAACAGTACGATACTCAACATTTTAAAGAGATTGCGAACAATATTTGTCCAGTAAGTATGTGATTATAACCGCCGTATGTAACTGTAGCATGTCGTACAGTTCGACCCGCATTGTGCTATACGCATCGGTTTACAGTGTGTGCTGCAGTAGCGGTAATAATATGACTGTCACCTGCACTTTCTGGTCGTGAAGGGTTTCGAGGTCGTACAGGCGCATGGCGCTGATAGGCTGCAGCGCGGGCGGTGAGCTCAGCCGCATTGCGGAGTGCGTGTGCACCAGACCCACGTCGTGTTGCAGCTGTGTCACGTCCATGCCGCGGCCCTCGTCTTGCTCCACCACCTTGAAGCTGCACACACAAGCGATGTCAGAGTACGCCCGCACCGGCCGCACAGCCCCCCGCGATGCGGCTGCGGCAGCCACGTACCTACCCGGGGTGCGCGTACATGTAGATGACGGCAGAGACGACGCCGTTGCCGTCAGCCGAGGATGGGTGGCGCGTGTTGTATTTAACGTAAGCCACCTTTGGCGTCACGCAGTGTGCGGCTGTCACCACCCAGTTGGGCGCCACTACGGCGGCCGAGCAGCGAGTAGTCCAGTAGCGGTCCAGCAGCACGCACGCGCCCGGGAACGCGCTGAGCGGCACCGCCGTACCGCCGAACACGCGGCGCGAGTTGCCCGAGCGCCTCTCGCCCTCCGTCCCCCACATGCTGCGGTAGAACGCGTGCCGGCTGCCGTTGCCAACCGCCGAGCACGCGCCCAGCGCGCACACCAGCACCAACACCGCCTGCAGCATCGTGTACAGCATACCGAGCTAGGCTCGCGGCACAACTGACGCTGTGACAACTGTGACACCACCTGACATGCTCTGTCACCTTCACAGCAATATACTATGCATGGAACTAAAAAGTACTAAGTACAACTGGAATACTTCAAAGAACATTTTGTTTTTTTATAATTATAAAATTTTCATACAAAAAAAAGGAAAGGTTTTTGCAATTTCTGAATATTTTAGTACTCCAACCTTGGTTGCTCCTATTTAAGTTTTTGATCAGTATTAGAAACAGGAACGATGGGCATAAAAAAAGTGTGTAAAATGTAAATTTTTATGCAAACTGTGCATTTTTTTTAAATCTATGAATGGGGATCAAGTTTTCACAAAAAATTATGGATAGTCTCCTAAGACCATTTTTGTGTAGCTGCATCGGTTAAGGTAGTTCCCCATACTGCTCCGCTGAAAGTTCCACCCTATACGGGGTGGAAGGGACACTGACGCGAAAACGGAAACCACATTCTCAGTACATCATTCTGACACCCCACATAGAAATGTTTCTTCGGTTATAAAAAAAAAAAATCAGCTGTGCCATACATTTTGACCGTGTATTGCACTTTTGTAGGAAACAGCTGTTTTTTTTTAATAACCGACGAAAAATTTCCATGTGGGGAATGATGTACTGAGTACGTGGTTTCCGTTTTCGCGTCGGTGTCCCTTCCACCCCGTATAACCCAGACAGTTCCGCTAACTGTACTGTCAGTATAATTATCTGCTTTATAAATTAGCACTGCTATATTTTGTTGCATGACATTTACATAATTAATTAAATGGGCCAGTGATGCTATTATACCTTATTCCCCGTCTGTAAAGAATAGTAGTATGTTATTAATTTTTGACAAAATGACTGAATGAATTTGTTGTATTTTATTATTTTAATCAATTGTATCCACAACTAAAGGAGGACGGCAAAAATGTATGGAAGGCGGCCTGGAACCAAAAACAACATGCGATATATTATTGGAAAAGTTTTTTTATTGCTATGGCGAGAAGTCCCAAATTGCTGTGTGGAAAAAGTTATGGCACAATAAAGCCAGACTTGAGCAATTTTTTTTCAGCATTTTTTAAATGTATGTATAACCGTAAGGCGTCGTCCTAATATGAAGCGATCGCCGCGTACATATGTCACTTTTTGTTCGGAAAACCGGAAGGCGCTCTCTGTCGGCACGACCACGGGTTCTGGTTCACTAAACAAAAAGTGTCATATGACGTGCCGCCGCGAGGCGGCTCACTTTCCCCTCTCCTTCGCAAAAGCCTCTTGCCACCCGCCCTTGTCGGCTGTCTCATCGCACAGACAGGTATTTGGTCCTAAAAGTTGGCCAAAATAGTTTTTTTTTTTTTAAATTGGTTTTACTCCCTCTAAACCATTGTTCCCAAAAACAAGGATAACTGCACCAAACAATAGCAAAAAAAACAAAGCGCTAGCCCCTTCCAGCACGCCGCGCGCCGTGGGCTCAGTCGGAAGTTACCGTTCGCCAAAAGTGTTCGTGTGATTGTTCGATGCGCTCAGTTTTCGTTATTTTCAAATATTTGCCATCTTGTGACTGAACGATTTTGTGTTGGTTTTCACTAGGTATGGATTGTGCACAACCAGGTATGAATTTTATTTGGCACTTAGTTTTAACAACTAATTTAAAGCCTTTCTTCATTTATATCCTTGAGAAGTAAACACCAAGAAACTGCTATAAAAAAACACATTTTGGAAGGTCAAAGGAAGTTTTAATATATTTCTCATCATTTTTAAGCCAAAATTGTAATGGTAAGTTATAGAGTAGACCTTTTAGAATGTAATTAAGCTCAAAACAGCCACCCCAAAGTACCCCTCTATTTTTGGTGTTTTTTTCCGTAGGCACATTCGATACACAATAAATGAAGTTTTACTTATATTTTGTGTATTTTTTTATAGGCTCTTCTGGAATGAGAGTTTTGACTCGAAATGATTTTTTTAATATAATGGAACGCTCAAATACCTCAACTTTTAATGAAAAGTTGGAACTTATGGAGCGGGAACTGCTCAATCAATATGCAGAAAATTACCAAGATATTGCTGATGTAAAGCAAAAACTGTCGATCATCAGACATCAATTTAACCAAAAATGGTTAGCTGCTCACAACACAAAGGTCAGATTAGTATTAATAAGTGTAGGGGCAGCGATGGATCTCAACAGATGCAGTATAAAATGAAATTTGGAAATGAAGCCGATTCTGACCAAAGTTCCAAAGTTCCATGGTATCGCTTCAGTTGGTTTACGGACCGGAATGAAAAATACTATGGCAAAATCCTACCCCATCTTCACCACGGTATTGTCGGCCAATAAGAATACGATTCATAAAAGAAACCACAGATGTGACAAATGAAGAGTTTGACTATATTAAATCTCAAATAAAAGCGTTCACTAAAAGTGAAGTCAACAGCTTTTCCATCAAGCATAAAATGCCTTTCACTATGATTGATGAAAAAGTATGCAATGCTGCTACGCATACTAAATCAACCATGAGATGCTACTTATGCGGCGCCACATCATTACAGTTTAATAATCTGGAGAAGGAGAGACCATGCAAAAAGGAAACCTAGAATTTGGCATATCTTTGTTGCATGCTCGGATAAGATTTTTTGAGAGCATTTTACATGTGGCCTATAGATTGCCCGTAAAAAAATGGAACGTTCGCCTTACTGCCGAGGAAAAGTGGAAAATAGAAAAATAATAAATCCAAGATAAGTTCCGGGAGAAACTCGGTCTGTTGGTGGATATACCAAAAGCCAACTTTGGAAATATCAATGACGGAAACACCAGTAGACGCTTTTTTGAGAACTTCGAAATATCGGCGGCAATTACGGGGATAGACGTAAATTTAATTTATAGAATGAAAGTGATTTTGGACACATTGTGCTGTGGTTTAAAAATAAACGTGGAGGTGTTTGAAAGATATTGCCTAGAACCGGGAAAGTTATACGTTTCTTTGTACATATTTTACAATGTCTCCGACATTATATAAAGTATTGAGTCATGGGGCTCAAGTAGTCAGGGATGCAATTCTTCCCATTGGACAACTGTCCGAAGAAGCGGCACAAGCCCGCAACAAACATTAGAATGTCTGTCGGCTCAACTGCGCCCGAAAATTTTCCCGGGTAGCCTGCAACGCAGATGTTTTTAACAGGCTTCTTTTAACATCTGACCCTGTCCTGACGGGCATGAAGAGGAGGAAGAATAAAAAAAATCTCCCACTTTCGCCTGATGTTCTAAATTTGTTACTCGAAACTGACATTTTAAATGTAAGTTTTGAAGATGACGACGAAAATGCCAAGTAAATGCTTGTATTACCTTTTATTACCTTTTATTGCCTTTTATTTGCCTTTTTTTACCTTTTACAAGCTAAAACTGAAATAAAACATTGTTAGGCAGCCATTAGGAGCATAAAATATTTTTGGCCAACTTTTAAGACCAAATACCTGTCTGTGCATCGGCCGCGATAAGGAAAAACATAAGAAACCGTCACTTTGTCACTTTTTGTTTGGTGAACCAGAACGCGTGGTCGTGCTGACAAAGGGCGCCTTCCGGTTTCCCGAACAAAAAGTGACACATGAACGCGACGAGCGCTTTATATTAGGACGACGCCTTAAGGTTATACATACATTTAAAAAATGCTGAAAAAGAAAATTGCTCAAGTTTGGCTTTATTGTGCAACTAGGTGTGCCCGAGGCTTCGCTCACGTGACCGCGTATTCTTTTGGCATTGTCAGGGAACATTACATGGGAACGCGAAATCGTTGTATTTTCCTAACATCCTCTACAAATAACGTAGTAATAAACTAACTTACTGTTTATTTAAACTAAAACATATTAATACATCTTTGTTTTAAATACGCTAAGAAGAAGTTTATGAACGAAATCAAATTAAATGTAATTCATAATCTATCATAGTTCCCGACGGTAATTAATATTCTTAGAAATTAAAATAAAATCATTCAAATCAGACAGTTTTTCAGCCGATAGAAAACCAAAGTGAGAATATTCAAAAAACACGTTACTGAAAAACACTGTAAATTCTTGAGTTTAATGTATTTAGTGACAGAACCAGAAAGACTATGCACTTCGGTAATATTCATGTTTCCAAATTATTACGAGCGTCGCGTCGTGCTGCAGTGTGAGCCCACAGTCCCACAGATGCAAAGCTTCTTACTTTGGTTTTACAACGCATTGTACTTAGTGTATTAATTGCGCTAATTTGAAATTTTCACTTTGGTCGCACTATGTCTTATAATTATGTTACTTAAAAGTTTGAAAAGATTTTAAGCCGTTAATCTGTAATATTCTAACTATGGTGATACATAATAGGCATGTACTTTCATGATTGTAGCAGCTCAATGTGAAAACGGGGCTCCACCACCGACCGACCATGGCCGACTTGCTGAAGTGTCCATAGTGTCTCTACACCCACGTTTTAGAGGTATTTGCTGTCAAAACCTACTACTACTGCCTCAGAGATATTTCTCGACGGCATGTACAGCCAAGTCAGAGGCCCATGGGCGGCATAAAAACTCAAGTTAGGCACTAACCACACGAAAAAGAAAGAGGACTGTCTAAAACGCTACTGAAACCGCGATTACCGCAGCAGAGTAACGATACGAAAGAAGAAGAAGAACAGGGCAATAATATTAGATATCGTATTTTGGAAGATAGACCATGATAGCCAAAGCGTTTACTTTTCCAGGGACTCTGATGAACGGGCAAAAAATAGTTAAACGTCGACGCAGTTAACACGCAGATCGATGTGACAAGTGTTGTTGAAGCAAGCCTTTCACATTAGTTGACTGTTATTAATATTTGCTCCGAAGTTGAATGCAAGTGCGGTCACATTTAAACTTACCGACGACGTAAAGACGTACCGCGAGTGAAACATTTGCTATTAAGAGCGTTTACGTCTATCGCGCGAAATCATGTTTAGGTAATTCAATGCATTTTTTACGCACACAGAAGCGCGCGTGCCTGTGTGCATTGCGCTGGCGCGTTCTCTTGCGCTATAGTCAAACTAACCCACTATGATCCGTTCGAGTGCAATTGTTGTAGTAAAATTTAATTTGAATTTGAACGTACACGGATTACTAAACTACGAGTGCATAAAATAAGTATTTAATAATATATTGCAAGTATAGCTATAATTATGATTAATATTAAAGTCGTTTTTTAGTTATTCAAACATGAATTTGTTGATCTAAACTTTAGAAAGAAACCGAACTTATTAATTATTATTGATTTGTGACTGATTAATAAATATTTCTTATTCTATTCAAATAAATCACTTTATACGGATTTACTTATGTTTATTTTATATTATATTTTAACCTGACGTGATGTTCCTCTTAGTGACACCTCTTATGAGTGAAATACAATAGGTTGGCGTTAACTTAAAAAACAATTTATGTTCTTATTTACAAAAAAAAAAATAAGTAAAAGTTTTAATAAATAAAATTCGTAGGTAAAAAATAGGGTAGATATTTGTTGTCACTAAAAATATTGTCAGTCATCAAAAATAATACCTAATAAAAAAATTAATCATCAAAGTACCAAGATTTTTCAATCATACTATAAACGTCCGCTATCCTTCCAAGTACGACTAAGGTCAACTCGGGTCAGGCAGAGCGCCGAGCGACGTGTCCTATCTCTAGAAAGCCTCGCGGCGGACTGATTTGAAATTGCTCGCGCGCAGTGATTTATTCGAATTTTGTTTTTAGTTCTTCATTTATGTCATAAAGATGGCGCTGTAGTACTTTCTGAACTATGTTGCTGCAGTTCTTTTAGTAGTGCCGCATCAGTATCAACTCATCCATATATACCTTACAACCCTGTAGTACGGACAAAAACATAGACAACCCAACAGATTTTTGGCCCTAATGCTTTGTACTGTCATTCAGTTCTGATATCGTTTGGTATGGGAAAAAAACACGAGATCCGTTAATAAAAAATAAAAGGTAACCTAGACTTAATTTTATCAGACAACCCATTCGTAATATTATATTAAGATTGCTAAAAATATTGTTTTCATTCGGTAGCCAGATGAGTGAAGCTCGATCTCCACAGGCCTGTTCAACATCCCGCTTGTAATTCCTGAAGGGTGAGGCTGAGGTGTACCTGATATTACAATTACATTTTGCCAGTTATGTTGGAGTCCCAAGAAATATGGGGCGAGCCTATTGCCATCAACCGGGCACAAATGCAGACTTCGTAACTGCTACTAAGAAGTTTCTGATGATAAAACTTAACAACAGTTTGCCCGACCCGGGAATCTAACCCAGAACCTCATGCTCGCTTCCGACCACTATACCAACAACTAAAAAAGCGATTTGCAGTATCAATCCTTTAACATCTTGCAGACCTATCGTTAAAAAATAATAACTGTGTATATTCATTAACTGGTCTACACATAATCCAGTGTTTTTTTTAAGAAACTTCTTGGTTGTTTATAGCATACGACTTACATTCAAAATGCTTAAAAATAACAGCAACAAAATATCAAATAAATTCAGGAACTTTACATGACATATTAAAATCCAAACTGCCTATGGATTATTGACAATTTGCAAATAGTTAAGGAAAAAGACTTCTAGTACAGCAAGAACATGTGAACTTATCCTACTTCAGTTCGCTATATTACTTTTTGGAGAAATCATCATCATCATTCTCCTGCCCTTCACCCAATTTATTTGGGGTCGGCGCAGCATGTGTTCTCCCATTCTTTCTTTGGAGAAATATTTGATATTTGCTTAAATACATTTCCGTAGTTTACCGCCCGTTATTGGGTTAGGTACATCGGAATGACCGCCAATTTAGACCAGCTTGGTGGATACTGGTTCGGACCCTTGAGACGACTGACCCCCGGAGAAATATTTGAAGAAGAAAAAAGGAATAAAAAATGGAAATCTCACAGCATGAAAAAAATATTAAAACCTATCACAAAAACTGAAAATAATGTTGGGTTTCGAACATGCGACCAGTTGTTTATAGATTTTACAGATCTGTCATAAAACAGCTAGGCTGTTTACTCCTTCGACATTGATTTAAAATAGCCGTTCTCATGGCACGACTTGACAAGCAATTGAATAATACGGAAAAAATGCAATATTGCTCATCCCCGAAGCGTGATAATAATAATATAAACTAACATTCGAAGAAGCCTGTAAGGAATATTTGTGCAAAATTTGAACAGAATCTATGCAGTAGTTTTTACTCTATTTCGGAACATCGATTCAGATATTTACCATTTTATTATATGTATAGAAGATAACTTTTTCCACATAGCGATTTGGGACTTCCTGCCCTAACAATGGTTAAAGTACAAAAAAACCTTTCCAATGATATATTGTACGTTGTTATTGGTTCCTAGGCTTTTTTGCCCGTCTTCCTTTATTTTGGAATAAAATAATAATATACTCGTAGCTATTTCGATGATTTCTTTAAAGCTGTATAAAGTTAAAATGTTCAAACCCACTTGATGGTTATTACGTCGGGCGTACTTTTCTTTTTTACCCACTAATAAGACTTTTTGACTTTGAGAACTTCAACATTTGATCTTCAACCTGATATAACATCCTTGTAGTCTTCGAAGTCATAAGCAGCAGCTTGCTTTTTTTCTTATTTCTGTTTTTCATTGTTTTTGTTTTATTGGTGCAAAGGTTTAGTAAAATGCTATCAGTCTGCTTAGGAAAAAGGAATCTTTAACCTTAGGCATGTCCGGCAACAGCATCCATTGCATAATGATGAGTGTGATCCCCTGCATAACTTCTTACTCAATTCCTTAGTTGAAGTAAAATTCATAAATGGGTGCCGCAATATGTTTTACAAAAATGATATTGAACAGCCTTACATGGAGCTTGACTTTCTGATGAAAAAAAGTAACCCTCATTCATTGCCTTCAATGAAAATGAATAAATCTGCGAGAGGTATAAAGAAAGCAAAAAATAACTAAAAAACCCAACTGCGGTAAAAAACTTAAGTTAAAAAAAACACTGAAAAGCTAAGAACAAACACATTTTAAATTTAAAAAAGTTGGAAACAGGCGGAAGCCATTTGATTTTTATATTTTCAAACTCAAATGGGTCCCGCCTGCTTCCAAATTTTTTCGTAGGGTTTTTTAGTTTTTTTAAATACTTTTTTTTTTAATTTCCAGCTTTTTAGTTTACAAATGTGAAAGATTTCGCAGGCGATTAGCCAAACAAATTTTTACCGCCTTCACCGCGTAGAGGTACTCCCAGCTTATGTTGTGTTCTGATTCAAAATTTATACCCAGTGCCACTGTTACAGTAAATACGAATCTAACGACACCTCTCAAGCTAAAATTCATCGAACCGTTCAGGCCGCAGAGCGTGCCAAACAATTATACATACATACATACTTTCGAAAAACATAACCTTCCTTCTGGCGCAGTCAGGCAAAAAGAAGGAATTATTTCAAAACTGCTCCCACTTATGCCTATGAATAGAAGAGAATTTTTGGTAACTTCTACCGATAGACCGACAGTTCTCTAGATCTAGTTACTGGTGGACAATTAGTTGTGGATGATTGAAATTTAATTATAACTAGTAAATCGCCCGCGGCTTCTTCCGCAAAAATTGTGGTAGCTCGGCTAATTACTATGATATAAATATAATGTATAGCCTATAGCACCCGCGAATAATGTAACTTTCTAAAAGTGATTTGTTTTTTAAATTGGAACAGTAGTTCCAAAGAGTACCGCCTACATACAAACACATTTTACCTCTTTATAATATTAGTACCTATAGATAGTTAGTATAGATAAACATTATTATTCTGATGGTTATTTTATTTCAAATAACTCTTACTAGGTTTATGAAATTGTAGTAGTATTCATTTCATAAGTCATTGTGCACAGATAAAAACCTAGTAAAGAACGTTGCTAGGATTTTCAATTGCTTCAGTAGCGTACTCTGACTTCAGCATCATCATCTGCCTGCCTATTGCCAACTATTCTGGGGTCGGCTTCAACTCTAACCGGATGCAGCTGAATACCAGTATGTTAAATGGAGCGACTGCCTATCTGACCTCCACAACTCAGTTAGTACTGGGTAATACGATACCCCTTGGTAAGACTGGTTGTCAGATTTTCGGGCCACTGCCTACCTGTAACGACTGTCAAAGATCTACAAATGACAGCCGGGACCAACGGCTTAACCTGCTTTCCGAGGCACGGAGGAAACTCGGTATGTAACGGGTGGTCACCCATCCACAGACCAACATAGGTAACCGCGGCCTAACCTGAAGATTGATCCGAGCGGCAGTTATTATTTAGCCACGACTACAGAGAGAACAGTATTTTAACACCGGAAGAGTTAAAACAACAAGTTATTAATGCCGAATTAAGTTTTCTACCTGAGAAGTCTCGCGAGAAATATGTGAAAGCATACCATGTCTTCAATGAATGGAGACTTAAAAAGGGCGCAAGCAGTTTTTCGGAGACGGTGTTGCTATCTTATTTTTTAGATTTATCACAGACGAAGCGATCATCTACAATGTGGAGTATTTACTCAATGTTGAAAGCTACTTTATAAACAAAACATTACGTGCTTAGTGAAACATACGCAAAATCGTATCTTTTCTAAAAATAATGTCAGTTGGGCATAAGGCTAAAAAGTCCAAAATTTTAGAAAAATTTCTTAATGAAGCTCCGGACTGCAATTTTCTTGCCGCTAAAGTAAGTGGTACCTATAAATCTATGTTGTTAGTTATTAAAATTTGTGTGTAGACTGCTATGTATAAAGGTACTTACTGCCTACTACTAATTTTTGGAGGTGCAATGAATCCTAGTCTGGCTTAGCAATACTGTTAATATATTTATTACGATATGTAAAAGATGCCATAAATGTTAAATTATGCATATTAATTAAGTAATATTTTCATTACAGGTTGTACTGATCATAGGAATTAGTGGAGCGTGACGCAATAACGAGCTATTACAGCTAACAGTTAATAATATCGAAAAGCATTCAGATAATTTACTGTTAGTAAAATTGAAAAATACGAAGACAAACCTTGACAGGTATTTTGTCGTACGCGAAGAATATTAACTAGAATAGTAACTACTGCAGAAAAATACCAAAATTTACGTCCAGCCAATATAAAAAACGACCGATTTTTCATACAATACCATAATAATAAATGCTCAAGACAGTCTATGGGAGTAAATAAAATAGGTGCTATACCGCGAGAAATCGCCACTTTCTTAAAACTGGAAGAGCCTCAGCTGTACACGGGTCACTGCTTTCGGAGAACCTCGGCAACGCTCTTGGCTGTTCCGGAGCCGATCTCACCACTTTAAAATGTCACGGCGGGTTTAAGTCCAATACGGTTGCAGGAGGCTATATTGAAGACTCAATAGAAAATAAGTCGAAAATCGGTAAGCGTATAGCGGAAACAATAAGTCTAAATTCGACCTCGGATCCTTGGTCTCACCCACGCCCATCCACTTCCAACGACGCACAGTGCACTTATACAGAAAGCCGATCAGAGTCACCAACGTTCACCGTTGTTCCTTCTCAATCCGCCACCGAAACAGAAACCTTAACCCCAGATAATCAAACTCAACTCAATGCAACTATAACGTTGCCAAATAAATCTGTTACTTTTAATTTGCAGAATTGCAGTAATTCTACTTTTAACTTTTAAAATGTTCCATTTTATTGAATTGGTACCTCTACCTACAATGTTAATTATTTTGATTCACAATAAATAGTTATTTAAATTTATTCCTGTTTATTATTTTATCTCCTAAAGTGTTCTCGCTGCTGAAGTGAAAAGTTATGTGTGTTACACGAGAGCAAAGTTTTTTGCATCTCGTGCCTTTGAATCCCTCGCCACACTTAGGATTCAAAATCAGCACTCGCAGCAAAAAACGACTTTGCTCTCTTGTTGCACAAAAAAACAAATAACTATTGTTCTACTGTAAAATTTGCCTTGAACCACTTGCTAGGTTTTGATTTTTCACAGCCGATTGGGCTCGTATTTGTTTCCAATATTTTATTTCCGATGATGTTGATTGTAAGGCTTACCGTTTGTTCCCCGCAGGCAGGCGGAGGCGCGCCAGGCGCGGGCGGCGGGTGCTGAGCCCATGCCGCCTCCCCACCATGAGCAACGCGTCTGACGCGTCGGACGCCGGCTGCGACTCGGACGTGGGCGTGGCGCCTGCCGACCAGCTGTTCCGCTTCGTAGTGCACGGCGTGCTGCTCAACGCTATCGGCGCGGCCGGCCTGCTGGGCAACGCGCTGTCCGTGCTGGTACTGTCGCGCCCGCAGATGCGCTCCAGCATCAACTGCCTGCTGGTGGGGCTGGCGGCCTGCGACACCGTCCTCATCCTCACGTCGGTGCTGCTGTTCGGGCTCACGGCCGTGTTCCCGTACACCGGCCACCTGCGCTACTACTACTACCACGTGTGCCCGCACATCACGCCTTACGCCTACCCCATCGCCAACGCGGCGCAGACCATGTCCGTCTACCTCACGCTCATCGTGACGGTGGAGCGTTGGGTGGCGGTGTGCCACCCCTTCCGCGCCAAGGCGCTGTGCACGTCGTCGCGCGCGCGCTGGTACGTGCTGGGCACGGCGGCCTTCGCTCTCGCCTATAACGCGCCCAAGTTCTTCGAGGCGGAGGTCATCGAGCGCTTCGTGGACGGCGAGCCCGTGTACTGCGTTACCGCCGACCTGGATTTCCGCACCGAGTCCTACATCGTGGTGTATATCCACTCCTTGTACATGATCGTCATGTACATCGTGCCCTTCTCGGCGCTGGCGGCGTTGAACGCGTGCATCGTGCGGCAGGTGCGGCGCGCACAGGCCGAGCGTGCGCGCCTGTCGCGCGTGCAGCGCCGCGAGCTCGGCTTGGCCACCATGCTGCTGGTGGTCGTGCTGGTGTTCTTCCTGTGCAACCTGCTGCCGCTCGTCACCAACTCGTTTGAAGTTTTTTTGGGAGACCAGTTCGACAAGCTGGACCCACTCGTCAAGACGAGCAACTTGCTGGTAACCATCAATAGCAGCGTCAATTTCGTCATCTACGTAATATTTGGCGAGAAGTTCAAGCGAGTATTCCTAAAAATGTTTTGCGCGGGAGGCATGCGCACGCGCGGAGGTACTCGCGACTCACCGGAGCACACGCGCGACGACTCGTTCGCGTCGTGCGGGGAGCGCGTGTCGCTGCGGCTCGCGCGCAATGGCACGCTGCGGCGCTCGGAGGCGCGCAGCTCACGCGGCGCCAGCATACCGAGCGGCGCCGGGCGGCCGCGGCACGCGCCCTCTCCCGCGCCCACCGTGTACTATCCGGCCCCGAGCACCGAGCTCACGAGCACGTCGGACGCGCGCTGGAACGGCAGCGCGCGCGCGCATTTCTAACAGCGCTCGCGCGCGCCGCCCGCCGCCGCACACATACCCTCTCGCGCCTCGCACGCCATCTAAACTCGTGCTCTGTGCCACTCAAACGTGTGTGTGTTATCTTAAACAGTCTGTGTGCGGTGTGACCTGATCGGTATTATTTGTGCTTTTTAATGAAAACGGTACTACGGAAATGAGTGACACTATTTGATAGTCATTTGACTTTCATAAGAAACTATTGCTCCTCTAATAATATTGCCTGTCTGTACATATATGTAAATATAAATCTTGCTAAGGTCTAATGAATTACGGCTTGGACGGTGACTACGAATTACTAAGATGTAACGTTAATGTTAGTAAAAGTTTTTGTAAATAAATTAAGTAGAAATATATATAATTATCGAATTGTACCTAAGAATACCATCGCCGGCCGCAACACCCGCGCCACGCGATGGGGCCGTGTAACACGGTGAGTCGGTGACATTCGCGTATAAATCGCATAATAAAATGTCATTTAATGTCTTTGTGTGTTCATTGTCCCCTCTTCCACTTCCATGTTGCTAGATCAGAAAGCCAAGCTGCACCACCACGCCACGGTGTGCCACTGTGGCGGTGGGCCAAGTGTGCCGTATTGCAAAAATCGAGAAATAGTCATATGGTATCTAGGTAGCTAGGCGGCGTGCGAGAAAAACACCGCCGATGGGATGACTTAATTTTCCGGAAAAAAAAAGATAATATTTTTATACTTTGGCCCCAAGAGTGACCCCCATAATCAAGACTCAGTTATTTTCGTTACGCTATTTGTGTCGCAAACTCAAAGCATTTATTTCAATTAGACCATTACAGGCACTTTTGAATGTCAAAACACAAAAAATAAACTAAGCTACAGTCCCAGTCACAGGGCATAATAACTTGTGAAAGTACTGCAGTTGCCCATTCGAAAGCGTAGATCTCTATGGAGAAGAATGGGCAAGAAACTCCATGGACACTCTTTTAAATCATTGTTGTTACAAAGTCTCGGTTACATCATTCATGTCGAGATTAAACATACATGTGAGAACGATGTAGAAAGACGTGCGAGTAAGAGCGTCCAGAATAAAAAGATAAAATTAACAATTCAAAAATACAATAATCCATGGCAGCTGCGAGATGACCAGTCACAACTGACAGCGCCCGTTCACGAACATGACGCATGGATCAGCCATCATTCAACTCAACCATTTTGGAGGGAACTAAACGACCCGACACACGCGCCACCATCAGCGAGACATTTGAGTGAGCATGACATTCTCTCAACCGCCAGGGCAAATTCGAGTCAGTAAAAGATGTAAATGGTAGCTTTATCGTACATAGAACTCACACATGTGCTATGCATTATATAATACTAAGAGACTGAATCTATACAATGCAAAGATATGTTTACAATCTTCTGCAGCTTCCACAATAACATCACAAAGTAATCAATTAGTTTGCCCCTTTGTTTGGTTGTGGAGCAGGACCAGCATTGAGCCAAGCATTTTTATCATCAATGTAATCTCCCAACTTATACATAGTATGCTTGCCTACATAGTGTGCGTTTTATACATGATTTAAACTTCGTCTCATTCAGTTGTAGAATGCGGGGAGGTACTTTATTGTAACATTTTAAACAGTACCCCATGAAAGATGAGTCTACTTTAGCTAGCCTGAAACCTGGCTGAACTAGTTGGTCCCTGGTTCTAGTATTATAGTGGTGTCTGTCGCCTCTTTTACTAAATAAATGCAGATTTTTTTCTAACGTACATTATGTTTTCATAGATATATTGGCAAGGTACTGTCATAATGTTAATTCCTTTAAACAGTTCTCTTAGAGAATCGCGCCTACGTAGATTTTATATATGGCTCTGATGGCTCTTTTCTGCAGAATAAATATAGACTCGATGTCTGCAGCCCGTCCCCATAGTAAAATACCGTATGACATAATACTATGAAAATAACTAAAATAGACTAGCCTCGCGGTATCTACATCAGTAAATTGACGGATTTTTCTAACAGCATATGCTGCTGAACTCAGCCGTCCTGCAAGAGATGTTAAATGAGGACCCCATTGTAGCCTTGAGTCGAGCGTGATCCCTAAGATTTCATCGACGAATTTTAGATTCTCTTGATCCAATACTATGTCACAATCACTTCTTTTGACATTTGGTAGAGTAAATCTTATGCACTTAGTTTTTTTCCCATTTAATACTAAATTATTCGCGGTAAACCAATTATGGACCTGCAGTAGGGCGCTATTTACGTCGTCAAGATTTGGGGCACGTCTGTTGATCTTAAATATTAAAGAAGTATCGTCAGCAAACAACACCATTAGTGGTTGGTTGGCAGTAGTTCCAGCTATCAACTTAATGGGTACAGTAGATTCGGAGACAATTGGCTGTGATAGACAGATGCGAGTGATCCTTTTAGGGTTCCGCTTATTCATTTTGATGTAAGGAATCCGAAAAGGAATAAAATAGCAAAAATATGAATACTGTGTTGAAAATGTCTGAGTCTGGTTAAACTTTATTAAAAATCACGCATTTAAAGTGCTACCCCCGACAAACTCGAAAAACAAAAAAAAACTATATCTAAATATTGTCCCTTTACTTTTAAGGTAAGTAGAATATTTTATTCCAAGCGTGGTCGCGGCGCTTTATTTGTCACTTTCTGTGCGGACCTCATCTGCTTGTACTAAGCGGTCTACTAAGCGTCCCCGACGCAACGATGCTTGAAAATGCGAACTTGGATTAAAATATTCTACTTATATTAAACGTAAAGGGACAAAATTAAGATCGGTTTTTTTTTATTTTTAACCGACTTCAAAAAAAGAGGCGACACATGAAGAGATTTGGGTATTTTTTCTAGTTACAATGCAAAATTGTTACTGGACAAGGCTTTGTGCGAGATACCCCAACCAAAAAAGGTAAAATAAAAACTTTCTTGAAAAAAGTTGTTTACCCTAAAATATTCTTTGGAAGTCGGTTATTTTTTTTTTTGCAAAAAAGTGTTTTATTTTAATTTCCTTTATTTATTTCCTTACATTGCTTACATTTTTAAATATTCGTATATAAAATATAAATAAAAAACATTTAAAAATATAAAAAAATAGTAACCCACCAGTATCGGGAACAGGGTCCAAGCTAACGGCGGTCAGGGGTCCAGAGAGGGGAACCTCCTAACAATACGAGCCGTGTCCAGGAGTACCGCTTTCTGAGTCAAACCCTTGATCCAGCTGCCTAACGAGAGCCTCCTCAGGTATTGGTCCGAGGCTCTTGGCAATTAAGCCATTGGCTGAAACGACTATCGGCACAATGATCGCCGAGTCCACTTCCCACATGTCGACAACCTCGCGAGGCAAGTCAAGATACTTGATTTGCTTATCTTTCTCGGCTTTCACGAGCTTCCCGTCATGCGGGACCGTTATGTCAACAATCATTGCGCGCCGCTCTGATCGATCCACCACCACTATATCAGGCTTGTTGGCCACAATAGTCCTGTCAGCGATGATGGATTGATCCCAGGACAGTGTGATATTGCCATTTTCGAGAACTGGGTCGGGCACATACCTATATTACGGTACTTCCGATTCCACAAGGATGTATTTTAGAGGAAGTTGCTGATGGATAATCCTGGCTACAAGGTTGTGTCTATGCAAGTACTCTCCGTTAGCTAGACGAGAACACCCGAAGATAATGTGACGAATTGATTCGCCCGGACGGTGGCATGCCCGACATAATTATGTCAACCGTGCCGTCCTTCACAATAAATCTCCGGTAGTTATTCGTCATCATAACTTCATCCATAATTGCACAGACAAAACCTTTGGTTTCTCCGAAGAGGTCGCCGGAACGTAGCCAGGCTACGGACGCTGATAGGTCTACATCGGACCCATGCAGGGCCCGGAAAAAGCGTCCGTGGAGCTCCTTACTCTGCCATACCTCCCTGCGGTCGTTAGTGTCAAGCACTATAGGTTTGCGCCAGTTCTCTTTAACCAAGGAGAGCGGGGTGAGGCCCTTGTCCACTGCGACCACATCCCGATGCATCCCCACGTCGGCTTCTAGGAAAAATTCCCTGAGACTGCATATCTCGCGATTGTGGAGAGTCTTAACGTTTAAAAAGCCTTGACCTCCGCGGGATATACAGTCCCATAACCGAAGATCGTGGGTTATGCATTCGATATGCCGTCAACAATGTACGGACCTTCCTATCCAGGGCGTCTAGTTCTATTTGTGTCAATTTGAGTATGCCGAAAGAGTACATCAAAACCGGCATGACCCAACCGTTGAAAGCACGCACCTTATTTCCGCCTGATAAAAGACTATTAAATACTTTTCTCAGGCGGCCAAAGAAGCACTCCTTCAACGATTGCTTCAGGTCAGCTACATTGATGCACAGCGCTTCCGATATACCCAAATACTTGTAGGTTTCGGTTGCTGAAAGGGATCTAAGATTTATGGAATCCGAGAGTTGGGTTCTAACAGATTCCACAATCTCCCCTCGCTTTACATACATGACCGCACATTTGTCCACACCAAATTCCATCCTGATGGCGCTACTGAAAGTTTCAGTTACCTTCAGTAGCTCGCATCAGTTGAAAATCGTTGGGGGCAAAGAGTTTCAGGTCGTCCATGTAAAGGAGGTGAGATATAACCTGACCACCTCTCCTCAACCGATAGCCTAGACCTGAATCCTCCAGCAGCGTGCTAAGAGGAATCAAGGCTAAGCAGAACCAAAGTGGACTGGAAACTATCGCCCTGAACTCGCTCTATCCTTATCGGCTCGCTATCCCTCTGGATTTGCCGACATCTTGGATAGCGAAGGACTGTCCTCCATTGCCCCATACACGACATCAGGAAGGTGCGCAGAGTTGCATCAACTTTATACAACTCTAGCACCCTCATGAGCCATGTATGTGGCACCGAGTCATAGGCCTTCTTATAGTCTATCCAACATGTCGGCAGATCTCTCCGGGAACGGCGAACTTGTTGGCTTATAGCCATATCAATGAGAAGCAGCTCCTTATTACCGCGGGACCCATTCCTACATCCATTTTGAGAAGCGGACATGATAGAATTGTCGTCAATGTGATTGTTAATTTTAGCTCTCAAAATGGATGTAAGAACTTTATAGACTGTTGGTAGATAGGTAATCGGTCTATAATTTTTGGGCTCCACAGTACTACCCGATTTATGGAGCAGGTGGGTTATATCTGTGGTCAGGAACTCGGGCAGCGACCCTGACTCTAAGGCTGACTGGAACAGGAAAGCCAGGCGAGCGTGCGATCTTTGGAACCATTTGATCCAAAAGTTGTGCAGCTCATCCGGTCCTGGGGATTTCCAGTTTGGTAACGGACGGACTGCAGGAGCTGCTACGTCTTGGGGGCTGATAGAGATTGCCCCCATTTTTGGTATTGGATCGCACGCATGCTCGACCTCCCGTGTCCATTCACCCTCGGTATGGCTGACAGGCACCGACCAGATGCTGCGCCAGAACGAAGTCATGACGTCATCATCCGGCAGGTGCGTGTCAGCCACACCTTGGTGCGGTCGCTCACAAGCCCTATAAACCCACCTTTCATCTCTTTGGAATGTGCGATTCTGAGTGTATCGTTCCACCCGCCGCTTATAACTACGAATACGGTCCGCCCATGCATACACTTTCTGCTTCAGAAAGTCGATGCGCTCTGTGACACGAGAGATGTAGTCACGAGGACTAATATCAGTCCCCGAGAACGCCCGCCTCACAAAGCGCATCACTCTAGGGCGCGTATTGCCCTCCCTGAAGTAGATTAGTTTGCCAATGAGTGCTCTGGCCCCACTAATATGTCGCTCAATCTTGTACTGCCATGCTGGTACGGCTGGCTTAGGTCGTGTAGCTCTGTCATCAGAAAATTTGACATGAGCTACACGACATGCCGCAACAGCCGCACAATATAGGATTGAGTGAGCATCAGTGAGGTCTTCGCAGTTATCAAAATAGTTTGACAACTGCGAATCCAGAACAGCCACCAGTGCCCTATTCTTGTTATGCATGGGCAAACGCGGTATGCGTGGCCTAAGGTCGGGCGCCATGAACCGATATTCTCGAATCGCACCCTCCAAAGCACTCCTCATTTCCTCACTGCACTGGGTACTTACATTACTAACCATGTCATTACTCACGTCGTTAGCGCGATTCGGTATTGTGGTAGACTGTAGGGGTACCACAGCCTGCACCGACGGGGTAATGGCATGGCTCTGCATTTCAGTTCGCAGGCGATCAAGTACGGTGTCATCCAACATACGATTACGCTGGATGACTCGCACCTGATCCGACAGTCGTTGCGCCGACACGTTGACAGCTGGCTCAAGCACCTGAAACAGAGAGAGCATCCGAACACGGTACGCGGTCAGGTTGTTTCCTCCCTCTGTAGCCCCATAGTATGAGCGCATGACGTTTGTTTTGATGGTCTGCGTCCATCGCATGCGCTGCACACTTCTGCCGGGAGCTAAGCTCTATCAGAGGCCGGTGGGCCTCGAGGTTCTAAACCGTCCGGCGGCCGGCGTCCTCCCCGTCGACGAGCAGGTGGTGGCGTCGTGGGCGGAGAGAAATACTCGTCGCTCGAGTTCGACGCTACTGCCACGGCCGGTGTCACAGCACTCACGGTGAGGCTGGGTTCCGACGGCGGCGAGGCGGAGCTGAGCGACGGGTCCGGAGGCGGTAGGCGTGCACGTTGAGTAGCTGATCTCGTTATTATTCTTGGTCGTCGTTATTTCATTATAGGTATTATATTATTATCACCTTTTGATCATGAAAATTTGTGAAGCATATGACGTTAGCTGTCAGTGTGTTATAAATCTTAATATTTCTGGCTTATTTAATTAATTTGGAGGTTTTATTTTATATAAAGGTTGTAATCAATCTAAGGTTTCCGAAAAAATATTGTACTCAAAGTTTGATCAAAAAAATACTTGCTTTTGATAATAAATTATATATTTTTTTGAAACGACGTAGGTCATCGAGAGTAGGTATATTATTTTAATTTTTATTACATGCTTTTTAAACTTATGCTACTGGTAGATACGCTACCATCGGCGCTATCAAAGAAAGCTGCTTGATTAGTGCTCATGACAGATTGGCTTTAGCAGAATAGCAAAGACTGAGAAGCAGATTATGACATATAGATAACCCAACCATCCAGCTTGTATTAAGTATGATTGTGCTCGTCAAAACGCAGCGTTTGAGCCCAAACACAAGGTAGATGCCGTGCACCGTTGAGGAGTTCTTCTGGCAGGTTGTTATCCTGCATGATTCGGGTGATGCCTCTGCATCAGGTCAAGGTTATTATACTTTTGTATTGACAAGTCAACACAGGATTAAAAAATTATAATATATTTTTCATCGACTAGAAAAGAGGTGATGATCTTCATACGGCTGACCAAATTTTCTTGAAACATTCTTGAAATATAGCAAGACACCTTTCAAACGAAAAACACTTAACCAAAATCGGTTCATCCGTTCAAGAGCCACAGACAGACACACATACCCATTTCAAACTTATATCACCCCTTTTTGGTCGGGGGTTAAAAACTATCTAGTTTGAACTATCCTCCTTTGTCTAGTGCAATGAAGCTCCACCGCGACGCATTTCAAAATTTGACCTTGAACAGCAGCCGCAAGAACAAATGCGTTGCGCTGCGGCCCTTGCGGGTCGCCTGCAGCCTGTTGTGTGTGACGGTTCCAACAAAACGTAATGCAAGTGGTGAAGTAGTCGTAGTTGCCCTCTACCCATCTACAAAGTTACATTCAATGGACGAGGCCACCTGGTGATGGCAAGCAAACATCTTCAATACAAATAAATAAAATTGATGTATCTGTTTGAATTTAAAAATAACAGCTTTTTACTGAAGGAAGAATCATCACCTGCCTAGCCTTTCTTTCTTTTACTGAAGGTGTATTAAAGTATATTCAACTATACAGGGTAGAAACTTTCAGCGGGGCAGTAATCGAAACTACCTCAGCTGTTGCAGCTACACGAAAATGGTCCTAGGATCCATATTTTTTTTGTGATGTTTTGATCCCTATTCACTGATTTTCAAAAAAATTACAGTTCGCAAAAAATGTTCCAGTTTATAATTTTTTTTTTTAATGCCAATCGATCCTGTTTCTAATACTGATCAAAAGCTTCTATAGAACCAACCAAAGCGAGTTAGCATTGCTCGATGACCTTGATGATTTGACCTCTGTGTGGCATTTGTTTCTGTGGCGCCCCTTACCGGACGCGTCGGATGTGTCGCAGAGTTGTCATCGTTTTTGCTTAATTTATTCGCTCTCAGTTAGACCTGAATAAATTTTGTTTCTTCGAGTCTTGTACGAGTACCTACATCTTAGTTTATATTTATTTTGACATAAATGATGCACTTTGTTTACTGACCTAGCTTTCATCAATTATTTTACTGAGCACGGGTGCTACTACATGATAAGTTTTGAAGGTCTAATGATGACCAGGTAAGTGCTAATCGGTTCTCAGTAACGAAAACAGCTAGAATGACCCAGCTTTTAACTTTTATCTGATTGGGTACGGGTGCTACTACTTGATGCATTCTGAAGGTCTGATGATGAGCAGGTAAGTGCTTATCGGTTCTCAGTAACGGAAATAGTTAGGATGACCTAGCTTTCTACATTTAACACTAAAGATCTGATGATGGCCTTATTTACGATTTTGATGGGATTTACTTTTATTTTAGAAAAAGGATTAGGGTTCCTTGCAAAAATATTACAATCCTTGAAATTGTTAACAAAATCCAGTTCAAATAGGGAAGTGACGCAGATGAAGGTCACGAGCAACAGCTACTCATAGTATAGTAAAAAAAGTTGAATGCCTGATCACTGGTATAAATAAAAATATATATTTAAGTTTTAATTTTGTTTTAATAGTGCTGTGACGGTTCCTCAACTCAAACTCAAAGCATTTATCTCAATTAGACCATTACGGGCACTTTTGAATGTCACAACACAAAAAAAAACTAAGCTCAGTCCCACTTTACAGGGCACTTGTGAAAGTTCTGTAGTTGCCCATTCGAAAGCGTAGATCTCTATGGAGAAGAATGGGCAAGAAACTCCATGGACACTCTTTTTTCACCCCCGACTGCTGCTGTATTAATGTCTATGTCGCCACTGACATTACGAAGAGAAAACACATCAAACATTCTACTGTAAACTTGGATGCAAGTCCAACACGTTTCTCTCCTTTAAGTTTCAAACTTTGCATACCACCGTTAAAAGCTCAATGAACACCTATTTCTTGTATTTTGGGAAAAAAAATCTACATCAAAAACTCGTCTTTCGGATATTTTTTTGTTTCTGCTTGTGATTGTCCTTCTTCAATCATCAAATTTGGTAAATCTTCATTAGTTCTGGTGCCGAAGGGACTCGAGTGGGTGGGTATGCGCAATGTAAGCAAACAGAATATGTTGCACTGTCTCCCCATCAACTGCCATACTAGTTAGTTCATAATATGTTTCTGTTAACGGCTGAAGTTCCTGATCTTGTAATTCGGAGTTTTGCTGGTTTCTTAATTGCCTGGAAAATAACAAATTAAGTGAGATAAGGTGCAGTTGCGACTACAGTCTTGTAATAAGCCACACACCAAAAAAACTAAAAAGTATTTAGCTAGGTATTTTTTAAACCAAGACTTATATTTTTTCACCTTAGTCTCCATGAGCCCTTTCAAATGAATCCAGACTCGATGATTCTGCGTAGTGCTTTCAATGAGACCCTATACCCACCTTTGGAGTCCACCATCAGGTAGGTGACATCACCAGTCTCCAAGGTCTTCATGAGCTCTTTCAAATAAGTCCAAACACGATGGTTCTACGAAGTGCCGTCAATGAGATCCTATACCCACTTTCGGAGTCCACCATCAGGTAGGTGACATCATCAGTCACAAAGACAAAGACATTTATTCGTAGGATACGGTAGGCACAAAGTTGTTATATAAAATATTATGTTCAGGACATATCCGCCGCTAGACGCGGCATACGAATATTTACACTAGTTACATAAAAAAATTAACATTTTTTAATTTTTCATAAACCTAAATCAGAGCTAACTTATACACTCTAATAAAACAAAACTTAAATGTACAAACTCTATAATATAATATAAGACACAAAAAAAAAAACAATTGTATAAAACGACGACGAACGTTGTGTTGTTGTTTTAATTTTATCTTATTTTAAATCTGAATGTTGTATTTTAATTTTGAATGAATTTTAATTTTATCTTATTGTGACTTCAATGTTTATTTTATTTTAATTGCACTGTATGGATCTATGTTATCTGAATTAAATGAATTTTATTTATTTATTTATAAAAATATCTAGTAGGTACTTATTATCTTCAAGAAATTCTTTAATTGAGTAAAAAGTCTTTTGAAGTAGCCACGATTTTAACTTCCTTTTGAAAAAATGCAGTGGTGACTCTCTTATTGTTTTCGGAATGTGGTTGTAAATTTTAATGGACATTAGGTAACTGTTTTTATAATGAAGCGCGTTTTATTTTTAGCTTAGTTGGGTCCCTTTTTGTGAATCTATTGTTTTCAGCTACTGTGGAGAAGAAGTGTGATTTTTTTTAACAAATATTCCTATCTCTAAAATATAAATACAGGCTAGAGTTAAAACATTTAACATTTTAAAAACTGGTCTGCAGCTCTCATAGGGAGGCGTGCCAGTGATTGCTCTCAAGCATTTTTTTTTGCGCTATGAATGTTCTTTGGATATGTGTCGAGTTACCCCATAAGAGTATGCCGTATCTCAGTACAGACGCTACATAGCCATAATAGGCGTTGAGTGCGGCTTCTTCATTTGCTGTCTTGCGTAGCTCTTTTAGCGCGTATACAAATCTGTTTAATTTTTTACATAGGTTGTCAATATGGATTTCCCAATTACAATTTTGATCTAGTGTTAATCCTAAAAATTTTATGCTATTTTCTCTATTAATTATTTCGTTATTGTGTTCTAAATGCAATGGGTTCTGTTTATAATTTGCAAATTGAATGAATTTTGTTTTAGAAAGGTTTACTTTTAGGTTATTTTGATTTAGCCAATTTACTATATCGGTAATAGTTTGCTTTACTTCTTGTTGGTGTAATGTTTTGTCACTGTCTGGTATTATTACTGATACATCATCGGCAAATATGTAGTACGACCACCTAGGTCTCCATCCTCCATCAAACGAAATTCTCAAGATAAAAAATAGTAGTAACAATAAAAAAAAACAGCATAAAAATAATAATAGCTAAGAAGGTAGGTAGGTACCTACTTACAATTAGTTTTGATGAGCTCTTCACTTTACATTTATTCTTATACTAGCTGACCCGCGCAACTTCGTCTGCGTAACATTTTTGATTAATGATCCGCTCCTATTGGTCACAGCATGTTATATCCAACATTAAAATAATGTTTCAATTGGAACCAGTAGACCTCCTACCGGGAGTGACCCTGACGTGCTATGCGGACGACACGCTGGTCACGGCCCGGGGGAGCTCGTACAGGGAGGCAGTGTTGCTGGCTACGGCTGCGGTCTCACAGGCGGTGAGCCGCATACGATGCCTGGGCCTTGAGGTGGCCCTCAACAAGTCGGAGGCCATTGCTTTTCATGGCCCCCGACGGGTGCCGCCGTCGGGATCACACATTGTGGTCGGGGGGCCCGAATCGCTGTCGATTCAACCATGAAGTACCTAGGGTTGGAGCTCGACAGCCGTTGGGACTTCCACCCCCACTTTCAGCGGCTGGTGCCCAAGTTGAAGGGCGCGGCGGGCGCGCTGTCAAAGCTGCTTCCCAATCTGGGGGGCCCGAGCACCGCCTGTAGGCGGTTATATGTAGGGATCGTGCGATCGATGGCCCTTTACGGGGCTCCGGTGTAGGCGATCGACCTGACGGCCCGCACTGTCGCGGTTCTGGGCAGACCGCAGAGGGCGATGGCCGTCAGGGTCATACGGGGATATCGCACGATCTCCTACGAGGCGGCTTGCGTACTGGCCGGATCCCCGCCGTGGGACCTGGAGGCGAAGACCCTCGCGACACTACATCAGTGGCGCGAGGAGGCCAAGGACCGGGGCGAGAGGCTGGTGCAGCGACAGATAACGCTGCGCCGGTCTCAGCTCCGGCAGGTCATGGTGGCGGAGTGGCGGGGGAGGCTAGAGCTCCCTACCGCCGGCCTCGAAACAATCGAGGCGATCCGGCCAGTACTCGACGACTGGCTCGGGAGGAAGCACGGCTCCCTGACGTTTCGGGCGACGCAGGTGCTCTCGGGGTACAGCTGCTTCGGGAAGTACCTGTGTCGCATAAGCAGGGAGCCGGATGCTCGGTGCCATCACTGCGTCCACTGTCTGGAGGACACGGCGCGGCATACGCTGGCCGAATGTGCCGCGTGGGTTGAGCCACGCCGTGCCCTCGTTGCAGAGGTGGGTTGAGACCTGTCGCTGCCGACCGTTGTTCGCTCGATGGTTGGCAGCGCAGAGTCCTGGGATGCGGTGATGTCCTTCTGCGAAACGGTCATGTCGCAGAAGGAAGCTGCGGAAAGGGAGAGGGAGATAACGAGCTCCCGCCCATCCCGCAGCAGACGCACCGGGCGTCGGCAGAGGGCGGATAACGCCCTCTTCCGGCCCCCCTAAACTGGTCCAGGGGCGACGGATTCGGGGACATCCGTCGCCCCCCATCACACTGGACCCGAGACGGTGGCGCGTAGTGTTCCACGCGCGCCTCTCTATGACGTAACAGGGGGAGTTTTGTACACCTCACTCCCCCCTGGGACGAGGCCCGCAGGTGAAGCGGGCCGGCACTAGTCCGGGGCAGCGGAAGTCGCATTAGTTCCCGCTGCCCCCCGACGCAAGTGTGCGAGGGAACACCGGTGTGGTTTTAGTCAGTACGAGTCTGACAGACCCCTCCGCTCTCCCCAGGGCGGAGGACATCCATTGAGGATTTTCACATCGAGAAAAAAAAAAAAAAAAAAAAGGTTAGGTTGCTGCACAAAACGGAGGCCGTGTTCTTTCGCGGTCCCCGGCAGCGCTGCCCTGCCGACGCCCACATCGTCGTGGAGGGCGTCCGTATAGGGGTCCAGCCCCAGATGAAATATCTGGGGCTGGTGCTGGACGACAGGTGGCGCTTCGGCCCGCATTTCAGCGGGCTGTCGACGCGCCTGTTGAAGGCCGCGGACGCCCTCTCATGGCTCCTCCCGAACCTGGGGGGGCCCAAGGCAAAGTGCCGGTGCCTCTATGCCGGCATTTTGCGGAGCATGGCTCTTTACGGGGCTCCCATCTGGGCGGACTCCCTCCATAGGAGGGAGAATGCTACCGCCATCCGCAGGCCCCAGCGGGCTATTGCACAGCGGGTGGCGAGGGCCTACCGCTCAGTGGGCTTTTCGGCGGCGTGCGCTCTGGCCGGCACCCCTCCTTGGGAGCTGGAGGCGTGGGTGCTCACCAGAGTGTACGAGTGGACGGCGCGCCGAAAGGCGCTCGGGGAGCGCCCCACGGGCGAAGAGCGGGAGGCGGTGCGGCGAGAGGCGAAGGACGCCATCGTCCTCCATTGGACGGAGGACCTCGCCAGCGCCGCCTTTGGCCGCCGGACGTTGGACGCGCTCGGTCCGGTCCTGAAGGGCTGGCTCGAGCGGTCCCACGGTTTCCTCTCTTTCCGTCTGGTGCAGGTGTTATCCGGACATGGCTGTTTCGGATCGCACCTGCACCGGATCGGGAGGGAGGAGACCCCGGCGTGCCACGACTGCGGCGCGGCGGAGGACACGGCGCAGCACACCCTCGAGGTGTGCCCGGCGTGGTCCGAGCTGCGCCGCGGTCTGACCGCGGTGGTCGGACCGGACCTCTCGCTTCCCGGCGTGGTCGACGCCATGCTGGGGAGTGAGGAGGCCTGGTCGGCAGTAGCTTCCTTTTGGGGAGGACGACCCTCTCGCTGCGCCGCTCCGCAGACGAAGAAGGGGGAGAAGGCGTCGTGCCCTCCCTCCTCATGGTGACGGGCGGGCGACAGGCGCGGGGGTGCCTTCGCCCGCATTGCACCCGTCACCTTCGTCGGTCATTCCCGACCCCCCACACCCGTGAGGGTGTGAGGGGGTCAGCCTTGCAATCGTCGGCGGAGGACTGGAAGTAAAGGCTGTGCCGGTTTCCCAGTCCCCCACCACTCTGACGAAGCGGGAATGCGCTGGGTCGTTTTAGTGGGTATACCGGGTCCGCCCGGGGAGTCCCACATACCCCTCCCGTCCCCCGACGGGAGGATATGCGTAATGCATTTTTTCCCAGCGTAAAAAAAAAAAAAAAAAAAAAAGGTTGGGGGATCTGCGGAACCTCCTGGCCGACTACTTGGAGGGCCGAGAGGTCCTCCTCGTGGACAAATCGGCCACGGTGAGGCGGTACGGCGCAGAGTCCGGTGTTCCACAGGGGTCGGTGCTAGGCCCCCCCTTGTGGAACATCGGGCTGCTGCGGGGTGCCCTCCTCCCGGGCACGAGTGTCATCTGCTACGCGGATGACACTCTGCTCACTGCCCGGGGGAGGAACTTTGCCGACGCGGCCATTCTGGCCTCGGCTGGCGGGTCCTTGGTGGCAGAAAGGATCCGCCGCCTGGGATTGAGGGTGGCGCTGCACAAAACGGAGGCCGTGTTCTTTCGCGGTCCCCGGCAGCGCTGCCCTGCCGACGCCCACATCGTCGTGGAGGGCGTCCGTATAGGGGTCCAGCCCCAGATGAAATATCTGGGGCTGGTGCTGGACGACAGGTGGCGCTTCGGCCCGCATTTCAGCGGGCTGTCGACGCGCTTGTTGAAGGCCGCGGACGCCCTCTCATGGCTCCTCCCAAACCTGGGGGGGCCCAAGGCAAAGTGCCGGCGCCTCTATGCCGGCATTTTGCGGAGCATGGCCCTTTACGGGGCTCCCATCTGGGCGGACTCCCTCCATAGGAGGGAGAATGCTACCGCCATCCGCAGGCCCCAGCGGGCTATTGCACAGCGGGTGGCGAGGGCCTACCGCTCAGTGGGCTTTTCGGCGGCGTGCGCTCTGGCCGGCACCCCTCCTTGGGAGCTGGAGGCGTGGGTGCTCACCAGAGTGTACGAGTGGACGGCGCGCCGAAAGGCGCTCGGGGAGCGCCCCACGGGCGAAGAGCGGGAGGCGGTGCGGCGAGAGGCGAAGGACGCCATCGTCCTCCATTGGACGGAGGACCTCGCCAGCGCCGCCTTTGGCCGCCGGACGTTGGACGCGCTCGGTCCGGTCCTGAAGGGCTGGCTCGAGCGGTCCCACGGTTTCCTCTCTTTCCGTCTGGTGCAGGTGACCGGACATGGCTGTTTCGGATCGCACCTGCACCGGATCGGGAGGGAGGAGACCCCGGCGTGCCACGACTGCGGCGCGGCGGAGGACACGGCGCAGCACACCCTCGAGGTGTGCCCGGCGTGGTCCGAGCTGCGCCGCGGTCTGACCGCGGTGGTCGGACCGGACCTCTCGCTTCCCGGCGTGGTCGACGCCATGCTGGGGAGTGAGGAGGCCTGGTCGGCAGTAGCCTCCTTTTGGGGAGGACGACCCTCTCGCTGCGCCGCTCCGCAGACGAAGAAGGGGGAGAAGGCGTCGTGCCCTCCCTCCTCATGGTGACGGGCGGGCGACAGGCGCGGGGGTGCCTTCGCCCGCATTGCACCCGTCACCTTCGTCGGTCATTCCCGACCCCCCACACCCGTGAGGGTGTGAGGGGGTCAGCCTTGCAATCGTCGGCGGAGGACTGGAAGTAAAGGCTGTGCCGGTTTCCCAGTCCCCCACCACTCTGACGAAGCGGGAATGCGCTGGGTCGTTTTAGTGGGTATACCGGGTCCGCCCGGGGAGTCCCACATACCCCTCCCGTCCCCCGACGGGAGGATATGCGTAATGCATTTTTTCCCAGCGTAAAAAAAAAAAAAAAAAAAGGTTGGGGGATCTGCGGAACCTCCTGGCCGACTACTTGGAGGGCCGAGAGGTCCTCCTCGTGGACAAATCGGCCACGGTGAGGCGGTACGGCGCAGAGTCCGGTGTTCCACAGGGGTCGGTGCTAGGCCCCCCCTTGTGGAACATCGGGCTGCTGCGGGGTGCCCTCCTCCCGGGCACGAGTGTCATCTGCTACGCGGATGACACTCTGCTCACTGCCCGGGGGAGGAACTTTGCCGACGCGGCCATTCTGGCCTCGGCTGGCGGGTCCTTGGTGGCAGAAAGGATCCGCCGCCTGGGATTGAGGGTGGCGCTGCACAAAACGGAGGCCGTGTTCTTTCGCGGTCCCCGGCAGCGCTGCCCTGCCGACGCCCACATCGTCGTGGAGGGCGTCCGTATAGGGGTCCAGCCCCAGATGAAATATCTGGGGCTGGTGCTGGACGACAGGTGGCGCTTCGGCCCGCATTTCAGCGGGCTGTCGACGCGCTTGTTGAAGGCCGCGGACGCCCTCTCATGGCTCCTCCCAAACCTGGGGGGGCCCAAGGCAAAGTGCCGGCGCCTCTATGCCGGCATTTTGCGGAGCATGGCCCTTTACGGGGCTCCCATCTGGGCGGACTCCCTCCATAGGAGGGAGAATGCTACCGCCATCCGCAGGCCCCAGCGGGCTATTGCACAGCGGGTGGCGAGGGCCTACCGCTCAGTGGGCTTTTCGGCGGCGTGCGCTCTGGCCGGCACCCCTCCTTGGGAGCTGGAGGCGTGGGTGCTCACCAGAGTGTACGAGTGGACGGCGCGCCGAAAGGCGCTCGGGGAGCGCCCCACGGGCGAAGAGCGGGAGGCGGTGCGGCGAGAGGCGAAGGACGCCATCGTCCTCCATTGGACGGAGGACCTCGCCAGCGCCGCCTTTGGCCGCCGGACGTTGGACGCGCTCGGTCCGGTCCTGAAGGGCTGGCTCGAGCGGTCCCACGGTTTCCTCTCTTTCCGTCTGGTGCAGGTGACCGGACATGGCTGTTTCGGATCGCACCTGCACCGGATCGGGAGGGAGGAGACCCCGGCGTGCCACGACTGCGGCGCGGCGGAGGACACGGCGCAGCACACCCTCGAGGTGTGCCCGGCGTGGTCCGAGCTGCGCCGCGGTCTGACCGCGGTGGTCGGACCGGACCTCTCGCTTCCCGGCGTGGTCGACGCCATGCTGGGGAGTGAGGAGGCCTGGTCGGCAGTAGCCTCCTTTTGGGGAGGACGACCCTCTCGCTGCGCCGCTCCGCAGACGAAGAAGGGGGAGAAGGCGTCGTGCCCTCCCTCCTCATGGTGACGGGCGGGCGACAGGCGCGGGGGTGCCTTCGCCCGCATTGCACCCGTCACCTTCGTCGGTCATTCCCGACCCCCCACACCCGTGAGGGTGTGAGGGGGTCAGCCTTGCAATCGTCGGCGGAGGACTGGAAGTAAAGGCTGTGCCGGTTTCCCAGTCCCCCACCACTCTGACGAAGCGGGAATGCGCTGGGTCGTTTTAGTGGGTATACCGGGTCCGCCCGGGGAGTCCCACATACCCCTCCCGTCCCCCGACGGGAGGATATGCGTAATGCATTTTTTCCCAGCGTAAAAAAAAAAAAAAAAAAAGGTTGGGGGATCTGCGGAACCTCCTGGCCGACTACTTGGAGGGCCGAGAGGTCCTCCTCGTGGACAAATCGGCCACGGTGAGGCGGTACGGCGCAGAGTCCGGTGTTCCACAGGGGTCGGTGCTAGGCCCCCCCTTGTGGAACATCGGGTTCAACTGGCTGCTGCGGGGTGCCCTCCTCCCGGGCACGAGTGTCATCTGCTACGCGGATGACACTCTGCTCACTGCCCGGGGGAGGAACTTTGCCGACGCGGCCATTCTGGCCTCGGCTGGCGGGTCCTTGGTGGCAGAAAGGATCCGCCGCCTGGGATTGAGGGTGGCGCTGCACAAAACGGAGGCCGTGTTCTTTCGCGGTCCCCGGCAGCGCTGCCCTGCCGACGCCCACATCGTCGTGGAGGGCGTCCGTATAGGGGTCCAGCCCCAGATGAAATATCTGGGGCTGGTGCTGGACGACAGGTGGCGCTTCGGCCCGCATTTCAGCGGGCTGTCGACGCGCTTGTTGAAGGCCGCGGACGCCCTCTCATGGCTCCTCCCAAACCTGGGGGGGCCCAAGGCAAAGTGCCGGCGCCTCTATGCCGGCATTTTGCGGAGCATGGCCCTTTACGGGGCTCCCATCTGTTCGGACTCCCTCCATAGGAGGGAGAATGCTACCGCCATCCGCAGGCCCCAGCGGGCTATTGCACAGCGGGTGGCGAGGGCCTACCGCTCAGTGGGCTTTTCGGCGGCGTGCGCTCTGGCCGGCACCCCTCCTTGGGAGCTGGAGGCGTGGGTGCTCGCCAGAGTGTACGAGTGGACGGCGCGCCGGAAGGCGCTCGGGGAGCGCCCCACGGGCGAAGAGCGGGAGGCGGTGCGGCGAGAGGCGAAGGACGCCATCGTCCTCCATTGGACGGAGGACCTCGCCAGCGCCGCCTTTGGCCGCCGGACGTTGGACGCGCTCGGTCCGGTCCTGAAGGGCTGGCTCGAGCGGTCCCACGGTTTCCTCTCTTTCCGTCTGGTGCAGGTGTTATCGGGACATGGCTGTTTCGGATCGCACCTGCACCGGATCGGGAGAGAGGAGACCCCGGCGTGCCACGACTGCGGCGCGGCGGAGGACACGGCGCAGCACACCCTCGAGGTATGCCCGGCGTGGTCCGAGGTGCGACGCGGTCTGACCGCGGTGGTCGGACCGGACCTCTCGCTTCCCGGCGTGGTCGACGCCATGCTGGGGAGTGAGGAGGCCTGGTCGGCGGTAGCCTCCTTTTGCGAGGACGTGATGTCGCAAAAGGAGGAGTCGGAGCGCGCGCGGGAGGACGACCCTCTCGCTGCGCCGCTCCGCAGACGAAGAAGGGGGAGAAGGCGTCGTGCCCTCCCTCCTCATGGTGACGGGCGGGCGACAGGCGCGGGGGTGCCTTCGCCCGCATTGCACCCGTCACCTTCGTCGGTCATTCCCGACCCCCCACACCCGTGAGGGTGTGAGGGGGTCCGCCTAGCAATCGTCGGCGGAGGACTGGAAGTAAAGGCTGTGCCGGTTTCCCAGTCCCCCGCCACTGTGACGAAGCGGGAATGCGCTGGGTCGTTTTAGTGGGTATACCGGGTCCGCCCGGGGAGTCCCACATACCCCTTCCGTCCCCCGACGGGAGGGTATGCGTAATGCATTTTTTCCCAGCGTCAAAAAAAAAAAAAGGTTAGGTTACGTTGGGGGACCCCCCACAGAGCATACGTCCACGTCGTGTCCCCTGGAAACAGCCCAGTTCTGACCACCGTAACGGAGTGGCAGACTGGGACTGGCCAAAGTGCTCTGTGATCTCGTAGCGAATTTTTAACCCTTATTGCCTTGCCTTGCGTTCGTCTATGATGCCGGCTACACCCTCGCGGGGCGCCTCCGGGCGATTTTTAAAATCAAAAGGCCCTTCTCAGGGCCAACCCAAAGGCCATTCTCAGGGCCAACCCAAAGGCCCTTCTCAGGGCCAACCAAAAGGCCCTTCTCAGGGCCACCCCGACGCACCAGCGTCAGAGTCTAGCCGCGCGCCGTCTGCGGCTAGCTATTTCGGAGGGGCGGAGTCGTCCGACAACGACTCGCTTGTTGGTGCGTCGGACGCGAGAGGCTCGCGGTCGCGGAAGCGGGCCTTCCTGAGTTGTGGGTCCGAGAGCTCTTCGGCTTCGGGGACCAAGCCGTTGTCGAAGGCTAAAAAGCCGACGGCGACGGCCGCGGATACCCACGTCGTAAGGCTCGCGGACGCCCAGCGACAGTTGGACCTGGCACGGAAGGTGCAGCTCCAGCAAGAGCTGGAGGAGCGGGTTGCCGCCAAAGAGAAGCGTGCGTACGTCGCCCGGGCCAAGTCCGGGTACGGTGCGTCCCGGGTTGTGTACGCGGACCACTCTTTGGCGGAACTGGAAAGGATGGCGGAGGAGGACGTGGAGGAGATTGTCGAGGTCGCCTCTAAGTCCTCCAACCTGAAGGGCACCTTCCAAAAGGCCCTGAAGTGTCGGGCCGCGAGCATGCGCGGTGTCGTCGCTGAACTCGTTCAGCGGACGGCCTGCGACGAGACGCGGCAACTGCAGGCGAGGGTGGATCGCCTGAAGCCACGGCCCGGCCTCAACAGGCCGAGGCGAGCCCTGTGGCAGAGGGCCCTACCTCGGCCCAGCCACCACGGGCTAAGGCGAGCCCGGCACTAGAGGGCCCCTTTTTTTTTTTTTTTTTTTTTTCTCGATGTGGAAATCCTCAATGGATGTCCTCCGCCCTGGGGAGAGCGGAGGGGTCTGTCAGACTCGTACTGACTAAAACCACACCGGTGTTCCCTCGCACACTTGCGTCGGGGGGCAGCGGGAACTAATGCGACTTCCGCTGCCCCGGACTAGTGTCGGCCCGCTTGACCTGCGGGCCTCGTCCCGGGGGGGAGTGAGGTGTACAAAACTCCCCCCGTTACGTCATAGAGAGGCGCGCGTGGAACACTACGCGCCACCGTCTCGGGTCCAGTGTGTTGGGGGGCGACGGATGTCCCCGAATCCGTCGCCCCTGGACCAGTTTAGGGGGGCCGGAAGAGGGCGTTATCCGCCCTCTGCCGACGCCCGGTGCGTCTGCTGCGGGATGGGCGGGAGCTCGTCATCTCCCTCTCCCTTTCCGCAGCTTCCTTCTGCGACATGACCGTTTCGCAGAAGGACATCACCGCATCCCAGGACTCTGCGCTGCCAACCATCGAGCGAACAACGGTCGGCAGCGACAGGTCTCCTCCCACCTCTGCAACGAGGGCACGGCGCGGCTCATCCCACGCGGCACATTCGGCCAGCGTATGCCGCGCCGTGTCCTCCAGACAGTGGACGCAGTGATGGCACCGAGCGTCCGGCTCCCTACTTATGCGACACAGGTACTTCCCGAAGCAGCCGTGCCCCGAGAGCACCTGCGTCGCCCGAAACGTCAGGGAGCCGTGCTTCCTCCCGAGCCAGTCGTCGAGTACTGGCCGGATCGCCTCGATTGTGTCGAGGCCGGCGGTAGGGAGCTCTAGCCTCCCCCGCCACTCCGCCACCATGACCTGCCGGAGCTGAGACCGGCGCAGCGTTATCTGTCGCTGCACCAGCGTCTCGCCCCGATCTTTGGCCTCCTCGCGCCACTGATGTAGCGTCGCGAGGGTCTTCGCCTCCAGGTCCCACGGCGGGGATCCGGCCAGTACGCAAGCCGCCTCGTAGGAGATCGTGCGATATCCCCGTATGACCCTGACGGCCATCGCCCTCTGCGGTCTGCGCAGAACCGCGATAGTGCCGGCCGTCAGGTCGGTCGCCCATACCGGGGCCCCGTAAAGGGCCATCGATCGCACGATCCCTACATATAACCGCCTACAGGCGGTGCTCGGGCCCCCCAGATTGGGAAGCAGCGTTGAGAGCGCGCCCGCCGCGCCCATCAACTTGGGCACCAGCCGCTGAAAGTGGGGGCCGAAGTCCCAACGGCTGTCGAGCACCAATCCTAGGTACTTCATGGTTGACTCGACAGCGATTCGGGCCCCCCCGACCACAATGTGTGATCCTGACGGCGGCGCCCGTCACTAGAGGGCCCCTCCTCCAACCTTGAGGATATCATCCGCAAGGTAGTAATGGAGGAGAGGGCCTTCACGAGAGCCTGCCTGGCAGGCATCGAGGACCGGCTCCTGCCGGAAAAAAGCCTCCGGCCGCCGCTTGCGGCGGATAAGAGGCAGAGCCGGCCGGGGCCGTCCTCCTCCTCCAAGGTGGAGGACGTGGCCCTTCTCCCTGCGACCACTCCGTCCAACGAGTGGACGAAAGTGGGCCGCAGGGGGAAGGGTAAAGGGAGGAAGTCGGCAGCGGCCGTCCCTTCCGTCCCTGCCGTCCCCGCCACCCCCGCACCCAGCCAGTCGCAGACGACCGGCAAGGGCAAGGGGAAAGGGAAAGGGAGAGGTGGAAAGGGGCAGTTGGTCCCCCCTAAGGCTGCAGCCGTCGTGGTCACGCTCACCGCGGAGGCTGCGGGGCGAGGGGAGACTTACGCCTCCATCTTGGTGCGGGCGCGCGGCAATGCCGATCCCACTCAGCTGGGGATCGGCAGTGTGTCGTGCCGGCGGACGCAGGCCGGGGCTCGAATCTTCGAGTTCCCGGGGGCCGAGGGGGGCGCCCGCGCTGACCTCTTTGCAGCCAAGCTGCAGGAGGTCATCGCGGACTCTGCCAAGGTGGCCCGGCCGGTCAAGTCGGCGGAAATCGAGGTGACGGAGTTGGATGACTCCGTCACCAAGGAGGAGGTGGTGGCGGCGGTCGCAGCGGTAGGGGGCTGTGGCGCCGCGGCGGTCCAAGGCCGGGACATAAGGCCCGGCCGCGGCGGAATGGGCACCATCCGCCTCGAGTGCCCAGTCGCAGCTGCCAAAGCCGTCCTTGCGAAAGGACGGCTTCAAGTCGGGTTCAGCTCGGGCGCAGTCCGGGCACTCGAGGACCAGCCTCTGCGGTGTTTCCGGTGCTTCGGCATCGGCCACACCCGGCCCCTGTGTCCGTCCAAGGTTGACAGGACGGACACATGCTACCGCTGCGGCAAGGAGGGCCACAAAGCCGCCTCCTGCCAGGCCGCCACGCCGCACTGCGCGGTGTGTGCCGCCAGTGGCCGCCGGGCAGGCCACGTCATGAAGGGGAGGAAGTGCAATCCCCCCCCTAAGCGTGGCAAAGCGCAGGCGCCGACCGGGCCTGCACCTGCTGCTGCCGCTAACACCGCCGTTCCTGCGGCGGCTGCGGAGGAGGTTGCGATGTCCGACTGATGGCCACGGTCGAACATCGCATCCTTCAGGCGAACACCAACCACTGCAGGACAGCCCAGGATCTGCTGATGCAGACCATGGCTGAGTGGTTGGTGGACTTGGCGGTGGTCGCCGAACCCTACTCGGTCCCTGGCCGTTGGCTGGGCGACCGGGACGGCTTGGTGGCGTTGGTGGCGCGGTCTTCCACAGACTCCCCTCCCCTCTCGCTCTTAGAGAGGGGACCGGGATACGTGGCCGCCGCGTGGGGAGAGATAGCGATGGTGGGGGTGTATTTCTCCCCAAACCACCCTCTCTCGGACTTTGAGGATTTCCTCGAGATCCTCACTGCTGTCGTAGGGAGGGCGGCACCACGCCAGGTCGTGGTGTTGGGCGACCTAAACGCCAAGTCGGTGGCCTGGGGCAACCCGGTCGCCGGGTGCAACGTCCGGAGACGCGCCGTCGAGTTTTGGGCGGCCTCGTGCGGTGTGTCCCTCCTCAACAGGGGGGCGGTCCACACGTGTGTGCGGCAACAGGGCGGGTCGGTGGTGGACGTCTCGTTCGCCACCCCCGCGCTTGCCGCCCGCGTCGTGAACTGGCGGGTTGAGCTGGTGGAGACCTTGTCGGACCACCGTTATGTGCGGTTCGACATCTCCACACAGCGGGGAGGGGGGACGGCCCGCGCTGGGCAATCTCCCTTCCCGCGGTGGGCACTCACCCGCCTGGACCGGGAGGCGGCCAAGGAGGCTGCCTTCCTTCAGGACTGGCTGTCGCCTCCCCCTGTCGAGGAGGTCCCGGACGTGGACGCCACAGCGGTCCGGCTGCGGGGGTCCTTGACCGAGGTGTGCAACTCCAGCATGCCTCGGTCTCGCCGTCCGCCTCCCCGTCGTGCCGTGTACTGGTGGACGGAGGAGCTGGCGCAGCTCCGGGCCACCTGCGTGGCGGCCAGAAGGGCCTACGCGCGGAGCCGACGGCGCAGCGCCCAAAACCGAGTCCGGGCAGAAGAGGACCGCCTGTACGACTCTTACCGAGAGGCTACGGCGGCCCTCAAGTCTGCGATGGGCGCTGCGCAGGACTCGGCGAGGGCCGAGATGCTGGAGGGTCTCGACAGAGATCCCTATGGGAGGCCATATAAGGCGGCGCGGAACCAGCTCCGCCCCTATGGTCCCCCACTGTCTGAGACCCTCGAGCCAGCGTTGCTGGATGGGGTGGTCCGGTCCCTGTTTCCGCGCAGGACCGACTTCACCCCTCCAGCGATGGATCCCCCGCAAGGGGCGGCTCCGCCGGAGGCAGAGGTGCCCCCGGTCACGGCGGCGGAATTCTACGCGGGGGTTCTGGGCCTCCGCGCGAAGAAGACCGCCCCCGGACCGGACGGCGTCCCCGCACGGGTGGTGGCGATCGCCGGCACCCAAATGGAGGACAGGTTTCGGGACCTCTTCAGCGCGTGTTTTACGGCTGGGAGGTTCCCGAAACTCTGGAAGGAGGGGCAGCTATGCCTCCTCCGAAAGGCGGGTCGCCCGGTGGACTCCCCCTCGGCATACCGGCCCATCGTTCTGCTCGATGAGGTCGGTAAACTGTTCGAGGGGATCGTCGCCGGGAGGCTGGAGAGCCACCTGCGGGGGGTAGGGCCGGATCTGTCGGACGCCCAATTCGGTTTCCGTCGTGGGCGTTCGACGATCGACGCGCTGGCCCTACTCAAGGGCCAGGTGAAGGAGGCGGTGGAGGCGGGGGACGGAGTGCTGGCGGTGTCATTCGACATTGCCAACGCCTTCAACTCCGTCCCCCACTCGACGATATTGGAGGCACTCCGGTATCACGGAGTGCCCCAATATCTGCGGAACCTACTGGCCGACTACTTGGAGGGCCGAGAGGTCCCCCTCGTGGACAAGTCGGCCACGGTGAGGCGGTACGGCGCAGAGTCCGGTGTTCCACAGGGATCGGTGCTAGGCCCCCCCTTGTGGAACATCGGGTTCAACTGGCTGCTGCGGGGTGCCCTCCTCCCGGGCACGAGTGTCATCTGCTACGCGGATGACACTCTGCTCACTGCCCGGGGGAGGAACTTTGCCGACGCGGCCATTCTGGCCTCGGCTGGCGGGTCCTTGGTGGCAGAAAGGATCCGCCGCCTGGGATTGAGGGTGGCGCTGCACAAAACGGAGGCCGTGTTCTTTCGCGGTCCCCGGCAGCGCTGCCCTGCCGACGCCCACATCGTCGTGGAAGGCGTCCGTATAGGGGTCCAGCCCCAGATGAAATATCTGGGGCTGGTGCTGGACGACAGGTGGCGCTTCGGCCCGCATTTCAGCGGGCTGTCGACGCGCCTGTTGAAGGCCGCGGACGCCCTCTCATGGCTCCTCCCAAACCTGGGGGGGCCCAAAGCAAAGTGCCGGCGCCTCTATGCCGGCATTTTGCGGAGCATGGCCCTTTACGGGGCTCCCATCTGGGCGGACTCCCTCCATAGGAGGGAGAATGCTACCGCCATCCGCAGGCCCCAGCGGGCTATTGCACAGCGGGTGGCGAGGGCCTACCGCTCAGTGGGCTTTTCGGCGGCGTGCGCTCTGGCCGGCACCCCTCCTTGGGAGCTGGAGGCGTGGGTGCTCGCCAGAGTGTACGAGTGGACGGCGCGCCGAAAGGCGCTCGGGGAGCGCCCCACGGGCAAAGAGCGGGAGGCGGTGCGGCGAGAGGCGAAGGACGCCATCGTCCTCCATTGGACGGAGGACCTCGCCAGCGCCGCCTTTGGCCGCCGGACGTTGGACGCGCTCGGTCCGGTCCTGAAGGGCTGGCTCGAGCGGTCCCACGGTTTCCTCTCTTTCCGTCTGGTGCAGGTGTTATCGGGACATGGTTGTTTCGGATCGCACCTGCACCGGATCGGGAGGGAGGAGACCCCGGCGTGCCACGACTGCGGCGCGGTGGAGGACACGGCGCAGCACACCCTCGAGGTGTGCCCGGCGTGGTCCGAGCTGCGCCGCGGTCTGACCGCGGTGGTCGGACCGGACCTCTCGCTTCCCGGCGTGGTCGACGCCATGCTGGGGAGTGAGGAGGCCTGGTCGGCGGTAGCCTCCTTTTGCGAGGACGTGATGTCGCAAAAGGAGGAGGCGGAGCGCTCGCGGGAGGACGACCCTCTCGCTGCGCCGCTCCGCAGACGAAGGAGGGGGAGAAGGCGTCGCGCCCTCCCTCCTCATGGTGACGGGCGGGCGACAGGCGCGGGGGTGCCTTCGCCCGCATTGCACCCGTCACCTTCGTCGGTCATTCCCGACCCCCCACACCCGTGAGGGTGTGAGGGGGTCCGCCTAGCAATCGTCGGCGGAGGACTGGAAGTAAAGGCTGTGCCGGTTTCCCAGTCCCCCGCCACTCTGACGAAGCGGGAATGCGCTGGGTCGTTTTAGTGGGTATACCGGGTCCGCCCGGGGAGTCCCACATACCCCTTCCGTCCCCCGACGGGAGGGTATGCGTAATGCATTTTTTCCCAGCGTAAAAAAAAAAAAAAAAAAGGTTAGGTTAGGTTAGGTTTTTTTTTTTTTTTTTTGGCAGGAGTGGGAAATCCCCACGGACACCTCGACTACCTCACAGGCTGTGAGACAGTCGAGGTAGTGCCGGACTCGAACCGGCTAAAACCACACTCCTGCTCTGCCAGTGTCCCCCTGAATTAGACAGGGACCTTATTTATTCATGACAAATTTTGTTTCACGTATTTGTTGGTGTTGATGTTGCATTTCATTTTGATGAAGATTTTACTATTTACTTTAAGATTCTATTCTATTTTATTACTAAACGTATACTAAATTGTTGCTCTGTTTAAAAAACTCTATTTTACCATGCTTTAATCTCTATATCCTTTCTTACTGAAATATCTATATATGATAAAGCATGGTGTTTCAAATATCTTTATTTCTCTTAATGACTTTAGTTACGACCTGGATACAAAATTCTAAAAATGTTTTTCGTTTATTGTTTTCTGAAATAATTTTGCTGATGTTACTTTTATTTATAGGTACCTCTAGTTTCTGTTCGGCCTTATATCTCTCCGCACAAAAGACCGGGCATTCGGTTAGGATGTGGGCGATCGACTCCACTGCATCCGGTTCACAGATGCACGATGGGTTCCCCTTACACTTGAAACGGTGCAGGTATTCGGAGAACCCACCGTGCCCCGTGAAGATCTGTGTTATAATGCCAGAAGGTTGGACCTTTTTCACAATTCTAAAGGCTTCGATCGCGTTCGGGAAGAATATTTTCGTAGTGGAGGCTGTTTCGCCGTGTTGGTATCTCCGGTTCCATTCGTCGAGCGACCCCACACGGATCTGCCGCTTGACGAATGAAACCGGGCAGCGGTCATAGTCCGGCCTCTTCCTGGACCGGAGTGCAGCTTCTTTTGCGAGGTGGTCCGCGCGCTCGTTGCCCTCTAGCCCGGCATGTGCCTTTACCCAGAACAAGGACACATCTTTGCTCTGGGATAAAGCCGCGGCCACGTTTGCTCTCGCCTCCACGGCCAGGGCGTGGAGGGAACCTTGGTTTGTGACTGCTTGCAGTGCGGCCTTTGAGTCACTGTAGATGCCGAAGGTTCCCTCATTGCGCTTGAGGATTTCGCGCGTGGCTACGCATATGGCCAGAAGTTCCGCCTGGTAGACCGTGCAGTACGACGGCAAGCTAAGTTTGACGGACTTGATCTCGGCGGCACCGTCCCAAAGTGACAGTGCTGCTCCGACCTTGCCCGCAATCTTGCTGCCGTCAGTGAACACCCTGACTGCTTGGACGTTGTGGGTCTCCACACGTGTCTGGTCCTCCAGGCACACGAACTCCATGGCCGTATGTTTCGCCGGGTGCGGAGTCTCTGCAAATGCCACCACCCGCTCCACCTCCCTGCCCGCTAGTGCTGGCTGTGGCACCCCTCTCCTTGCCTCATACAGGGCGGCTGCTTCCTGAATTCGGAGGTCGAGTGGGAGTATCCCAGCCAGCAATAGGGACGCGTTCAGCGAAACAGTGCGGTAGGATTTGCAGAGCTTTTGCGCGAATCCTCGTTGGACCGTGTTAAGGCTTTTCTGCACCCCGATCTTTTTAGTTGCCGGCGCCCAGGCGCTAGCCGCGTACATTATAACCGGCTCCACTGCTGCCGTATAAATGGTGTGGATGATCTCCGGGTGAAGGCCCCAGCTCACTTTGGCCGCACGTGCCAGCTGTTTGTAGATGTTCACAGCTTTTCTGCAAACGTTTGCGACGTGGGTGTTGAAAGTGAGCTGGTGGTCGACGGTGAGCCCCAGTATTTTTATTTCCTTAGACATGCTAATGTCTACCCCGCCCATGCTCAGGAGTGGAACATCGTACTTCAGCTTCTTGGTAATCACCATTGCACAAGTTTTTTGCGGTGCAAACTTCAGCTTGTTTCGGATGCCCCAAACCCGAACATACTCGAGGGCGGCATTGGCCTGCCTCTGGACTTCCAACGCTGTGTCACCGTCGAAGATCATCACAACATCATCGGCGAACGCCTGGCAGTGGTCGCCGCGCTCCTCCAGCCCCTTCAGCAGGGGGTCCGGGATCACATTCCACAGGATCGGACCGCCAATGGACCCTTGCACACACCCCTTGTTAGTGTCCCTTCGACACTCGGCGCCAGCGTATCTTACACGGACACTCCTACCAGTCAAGTAGCTGTCTAGCAATCTTCTGATGTTCACCGGGCAATTTTCCTCAGCCAGTCTGGTCCTGATGGCCGGCCACCATGCGCTGTCGAAGGCTCCCTCTATATCCAACGATACAACAGTGATCAGCTTCTTTTCACTCAGCTTTCCTTTGATATGTTGTATCATGGTGTAGAGGGAGTCCTCGGTGCTCTTTTGTGGCATGAAGCCAAACTGGCGAGTACTGAGCCGCGGGATTAGGTGCCATTTTAACCTTGCTACTAACAGTTTTTCCAGCGTTTTGCCTAGGACTGGTAGGAGGCCGATCGGCCTGTACGATTTTGGGGTGGTGTAGGAGTCTTTGCCGGGTTTTCGGAGGACCACCACCGTAGCTTCTTTCCAGGCCCCAGGGAAGTGTCCGTGCTCCAAGCATTTGTTGGCCAGTGCAAGGAACGTCCCTGGGTCCCGGGAAATAGCCTGGGCGCAGATATCGGCTGTGAGACCATCCGCCCCGGGTGCCTTCTTCGGGTTGAAACCACCGCGGTTTTCAGCTCCTGAAGTGTAAACGGTGGGTCATGTTGTTCATCATGCGTCCACTCGTTTACACGACTGGCCGCTTCACGTGTCCGACGGTGGTCAGCGGTTTCTCCCTCTTCTAGGTCTTCGGGGTAGAAGGTCTCGGCCAGCAGCAAAGCCGATTCCTGCGCGGTCAGTGGCACTCCATCCTTCACCAACGGTAAGTCCTCCTGTCTTTTGGCGGTCCGTCCTATGACCCTGTAGATTCCCTCCCACATTCCTTCCCTATCTTGCTTGTTGCAGAAGCCCTTCCAACCCTCCGTCTGCGCCTTTTTGGCTAGTGTCTCGTAGCTTAGTTTTGCTTGCAGGTACTCATCGACGACTTTTTGTCTGCGGACTGGTGCAGCGCATCGGATGCGGCGTCTCCTGGTGTTCACCTCCGACATCTTGGCGGCAAGCTCTTTGGACCACCACGGTATGGTAAGAGAATCGTTATTTTTAATTTTATTTAATTCTTCTTCACATGTCTGTTTAATACTATCTATATATTTATTTACTTTGTCTTCTAACTCTGTTTTACTATTGATTTTACTAATTTCGTTTGAATTTAACATCGCTCCAGCTTTTAATTGGGCCAATTTCGCATGAAATTGGCTCCAATTTGCCTTTTTAGTGTTATAAATTCTTGTGGTTCTATTCACATTTATTCCTTTTGATTTTTGTAAGTTAATTTTGAATACGATACCGTTGTGGTCCGAGCTCGTCATGCCTTCCTCGACCTGGACCTCGATATGTCCAGAGACGGGTCTCCGCGCGGGCTAGCGATCTGCGAAATAAAACAGGGTGGGTGCCGAACAAGATTTTTGGGTTTTGGTCAAAAAACCAGATTTTGAGACAAAAAATTTCGATTTTCAACCCCCAACCTGGACTCCGGCACACGGAACGCGGACCAGAACACAGGGATGGCAGGTGAGTACTATTGCAGCTATGATGTAACGTAGTTTTCAAAGAAAATTTGGAAAGACACTAAATTTTGAAGATTTTATCTGAAATTTATAAAAATTTTGCAAGGGTTGTAGGGAGAATTTTTCAAATCGCGTCCAGGCGAGTGCAAAGTGGTCAGTACGTAGGTGGAGGCCTACTTTAGTCTAAAACTGCTGAAAACAGCGTCAAAATTGCACTAATAAGGGCGAAGATATCTAATTTTTTGTGTTTGATGTACTCCCTAAGGTAGATTTTAGTACAACGGAATTTAACAGAAATTGCCTATTTTAGAAAAATAACAATGTTTTATTTGAGCTAGCCGGGCGTGCGATATGTCCAGAGACGGGTCTCCGCGCGGGCTAGCGATCTGCGAAATAAAACAGGGTGGGTGCCGAACAAGATTTTTGGGTTTTGGTCAAAAAACCAGATTTTGAGACAAAAAATTTCGATTTTCAACCCCCAACCTGGACTCCGGCACACGGAACGCGGACCAGAACACAGGGATGGCAGGTGAGTACTATTGCAGCTATAATGTAACGTAGTTTTCAAAGAAAATTTGGAAAAACACTAAATTTTGAAGATTTTATCTGAAATTTATAAAAAATTTGCAAGGGTTGTAGGGAGAATTTTTCAAATCGCGTCCAGGCGAGTGCAAAGTGGTCAGTACGTAGGTGGAGGCCTACTTTAGTCTAAAAATGCTGAAAACAGCGTCAAAATTGCACTATTAAGGGCGAAGATATCTAACTTTTTGTGTTTGATGTACTCCCTTTTTTTTTTTTTTTTTTTTTTTTTTTTTTTTTTTTTTTTTTTCGGATGGGAAATCATCAAATGACTTCTCCCGCTCTGGGCTGAGCGGGAGGGAGTGTCAGACTTTTACTGACTAAAACCCATCCATGTTCCTTCATCGCCCTTTGTGTTCCGGGGCCGCGGTATCTCTTTCGAACAACCCGCAGCACCCGGCAGGCATCGGCCCTTGCGGGCCCCTTCCCTATGCTGACATCTCTTTGAGGCGCGCGTGGAACACGAACGCGCCGTCGACTCGGCCTGTCGTCCTAAGACGGAGGGACGGCGAGCTAGCCCTTAGCTCACCGTCCACAGGCCCGCGTCTACGGTGGCCGGGGGCCACCACGTGGCCCCCGACGCCCGGTGCGTCTCCCGCGGCGGCTGGGACGTGAGGAGGAACGCTCTCTCTCACGTTCCGCCTCCTCCTTTGCTAGCATGACTGCTTCGCAAAAGGAGGTGACGGCTTCCCATTCCGTCTCGCTCCGGACCATGGCTCGAACCAGGGCCGGACGCGAGAGGTCGCCGCCGCCGATCGCCGCTAGGAGGACACGGCGGTGCTCCGCCCAAGCGGGGCAGACCTCCACCGTATGCTCCACCGTGTCCTCCGGTCGATCCTCGCAGTGGAAACACCCGGGCGTCTCCTCCCGCCTGATTCGGTGCAGGAACCTCCCGAAACAACCGTGTCCGGTGAGGACCTGCGTCAGGCGGAAGGTGAGGACGCCGTGGCGCCTCTCAAGCCACTCCTCAAAGAGGGGACTTATCGCCACTATCGTGGCGTGCCCTGCACGGGGTTGCGACAGTCGCTCTCTCCATGTCACCATGAGATCGGCTCGGAGGTTTGTCCGCTGAGCGGCAATTAGCCGCGGCAGCGGAGTAACCCCCCGGCGAAGAACCTCCGCGCGCCATTCATGTAGGCGCGCGAGGACTATCGCCTCCAGATCCCATGGTGGCAATCCGGCTAGGAGGCTCGCAGCCTCGCCCGAGATCGTGCGGAACCCACGGACCATCCTTACGGCTATCACCTTTTGGGGCGCGTTCAGATAATGGGCGGCTCGCCGCCTCAAGGAACGCGCCCACACCGGGGCACCGTAAAGGGCCATGGACCGCACGACCCCCGCATAGAGCCTCCGGCAGGAGGCGTTCGGCCCCCCCAGATTGGGCAGGAGCCGCCTGAAGGCAGCCCCAGTCCGTTCCAGTTTAGGGGCCAAACGTCGGAAGTGCTCCACGAAGTTCCACCGGCTGTCGAGGACAAGTCCCAGGTACTTCAACGTCGACCCGACGCCGATGGAAACCCCTCCTACCGTCAGTGAGGATCCCGACGGTGGCGCATTCCGAGGCCCATGAAAGCACATGGCCTCGGACTTGTGCAATGCCACCTCGAGACCCAGTTGCCGGATCCTCTCAACGACTATCGCAACCCCGCGTGTCATCAAGTCGGCCGCCGCCTCGTGCGACCTCCCCTGTGCCAGCACCAGCGTGTCGTCAGCGTAGCACACTACGCTGACGCCACTAGGGAGGTCGGCGCGCAGCACCCAGTCGTAGCCGATGTTCCACAAGGGCGGTCCTAGAACCGATCCCTGTGGGACACCGCACGACATCTCTCGCCGGTTCCACTCTCCGGAGCGACCGGGGTAGATGACGGCTCTGTCCGTCAGGTAATCCCCGACCACACGACGAAGGTAGGTCGGCACCCGGTGATACCGGAGTGCCTCCCCAATGCAGCTCCAGGGCATGGAGTTGAAGGCGTTGGCGATGTCGAGAGACACCGCCAAGACAACCCCACCCCGGGACACCGCATCCCCCGTCGTGAGGGCTCTTACGCGCATGATTGCGTCCACCGTGGAGCGCCCCTTGCGGAAACCAAACTGGTGTTCCGCAAGATCCGGACCCATCCCCGCAAGGTGCTCGGCGAGGCGGTTTGCAATGACTCTTTCAAAGAGCTTGCCCACCTCGTCGAGCAACACAACGGGCCGGTATGCGGACGGAGAGTCCGCAGGGCGCCCCGGCTTCCGAATGAGGACCAGCTTCCCCGTCTTCCAACGAAGCGGGAACTGGCCTCTCTCCAAGCATGCGCTTAGGAGCCCCTCCAGTCGGGGCCCGAGAGCCTCAAAGGCCAGGACCCAGGCTTTGCCAGGCAAGCCGTCGGGTCCCGGGGCGGTATTTTTGGCCTTGAGCCGTCCTACCGCCACTCTCAGGTCTACCCCAGCCACTTCCGGGACGTCGTCGTCGTCGTGGTCCGCTTCCGGCACCGCAGGTGGCGGAGCCATAGGCGGGGGGGGATGTTCCCCTCGCGAGGGAAACAGAGCGCTCACCACGTCCTCCACGAGCTGAGGCCGGAGACTCTGCGTCAGTGGGGGGGCCCAGGTGCGGAGTTTATCCCGCACCATCTTGTAAGGGCGCCCCCACGGATCCCCGTCAAGAGTCCCCAGCATCTCCTCGCGGGCCCGATCTCTGGCCCGCAGGACAGCCTCGTGGAGGGCGGTCTTCGCCGCTCTGTAGCCCTCATACAGCTCCGCCTCAATGGCTTCCGCATTCGGCGGGCGAATGCGGAGCCTGCGATGCCTGGCGTACCGGTGTCGCGCAGCGACGCACGCCTCGCGCAGAGTTGTCAGCTCGCGCGACCACCAGTACACCTGACGCCGGGCGCGTCCTGCCCGAACTCGGGGCATTGCCACGTCACATATGTCGGACATGGCCTCCTGGAACCACCCTGCCTCATTATCAACGTCGGCAGGCCTGTCCGGTGATGTCACCCAGGCCTGCACGATCGAGGCTTCCAGGAGGAGCTCCCGGTCCAGCTGCTTCAGCGCCCAACGCGGACCACTCGGGGCCTGTAAGACCGGCGCGCTCGAGGACTGGGCGGAGACGTCAAACCGGATATACCGGTGGTCGGAATAGGTCTCCACCCCCTCCATGACACGCCAGTCCACGACACGCGGCGACAGAGCGGGGCTAGCGAACGAAATGTCCACCACCGACTCGCCCCGCATCCGCACACACGTGGGTACAGTACCCCGATTCAGGACGACCAGGCCTGTTTCCAGAGCCCAGTCCTCCACCATCCTTCCCCGCACGTCTGTGCAACGAGAACCCCAAGCCATATTCTTGGCATTGAAGTCCCCGAGGACAAGCACGGGGAGGGAATGGCTTCCGACGACGACACTCAACTCCGCAAGGGAGTTGTGGAACTCGGCGAGAGTTCGGTTCGGGGAGAAGTAGACACCCACAACTACGATCTCCCCGAACCGTGCCGCTACGCACCCCTGACCCTTCCTGACACTTTCAAGGGTCGGGGTACCGGCGGCGGCCGACGAAACTAAGGCCACTGAGCCGCTTAGGTCCGCCACCCAGTCTTCCCTGGGCAGGACGAAGTACGGCTCAGCGACCACGGCGATGTTAATCAACCACTGCGCCATGCTCTGAAGCAGCAGATTCTGGGCGCAGGCGCAGTGGTTGATGTTCGCCTGGAGGAGGCGTAATGGGGCCGTTATTGGCACTCCATACCCTCCCCCTCCCGGGCCCCCTGCGAGGGCGCAACCGTCGCAGCGGCGGCAGTGGCGGCGACAGCGGCAGAGGGGGCAGCCGCGGCAGCGACGGCGGAGACGGTGGCGGAGGCGGCGGAGGGCCTACTCTTACCTCTTGTGGGTGGAGCGCAGGCCTTGCTCCCAGCCCGGTGATCGGCCGGCTTGCCGGCCGCCGCGCATGCAGCACAATGCGGCGCGGCAAAGCAAGCCGCCGATGTGTGACCGGGCTGACTGCATCTGAAGCAGAGGCCACTGCGGTCCACCTCCGAGGCGCACTTTACTGACACGTGGTGCCCCACGTGGCAGCGATAGCACCTCAGAGGTCTGGGTTCCAGCAGCTTTACCTGCGCTGAAACCCAGCCCACCAGTAGCCTTCGGCCCTCCACAATATTTTTAGCCGCCGTCACGGGGCAGCTTACCGTAACGGTACGCATGCCCGACAGGTCCGAACGTATGGCGCCTGCCCTGACCTGCTCAGCAGGGCACCCTCCGGACCTGGCGACGGCGGCCACCACCTCCTCCTCGGTCACCGAGTCGTCCAGACCCAAGATGCGCAGGTCTGCGCACCTGACAGGCCTGGAGACTCGGGCCTCGTCCGCGTTTAGGGACGCTCTGAGCTTTTCCGCCAGAGCGTCTGCGGACGAGCCGCTGGTTTCACCGGGGATCTCCAGCATGCGAGCTCCTGTCGCGGTGACTTTTAGCCGGAGGCCCCCGGTGATCCCGAGCTCACCGAGGTTCACCGTCTCCTTGGCTTTCGCCAGCAGGTCGCGGTACGACACGCCCCTCTTTTCCGCATCTGGCTGTAGCGTGATTACTACAGCCGCGGTTTTAGGGGCGCGGAGCCTAGCCGCGACCTTTCGCGCCCGGTGCTGGCGCTGCCGCTCCTCATTGCGGGCCTTTTTGGCCGCCTTCCGCCCCTTCTGTTTCTCCCCAGCCACCTGCCATCCGGCATCAGCCGCGGAAGGTGTAGTGGGCTGGGGAGGCAGTGGCGGGGGCGGACGTGCCGCAGGCGCTGGCCCACTCGCCGCTGGCGCCGGCACAATTGCTGCCTGTGCAGCCGCCTTGCCCTTCTTCTTCTTGCCCGCCGCCGGTTTCGCCGGAGCCGACTTTCCAGCGGGGGGCAACGCAGCCCTACCAGAGGGCTGACTGGTCCCGGGGGCGGCGGCCGCAGCAGCCGCGTACGAGACCGCTTTCGGCGCAGCCGCCTTGTTCGCAGTCAAGGGGGGACGCAGGACAATACCCTCCAGGACGGAGAACCGCGTCTGGAAGGCAGCCAGCTCCTGCCGAACCAGGTTCAAAACCTGGTTCTCCACGGGCACGGGCTGGCTTTGCTGCTGCCGCTGCTCTTGTCCCCCCCTTGGAGGAGCCACACTGGAGCCAGCCTCCCGCAGGCTGGCCAGGTCTGCACGGAGCTTAGCGTTCTCCTGTTGGAGAAGCTCCATGCAGGTCGCCAGGCGGGACACCTCCGCCCGCAGCTTGGCCACCTCATCAGACGGAGGCCCCACATAGTGGGCCTCCGCAGCCGCCAAAATGGAGGCGGAAGCCGCGGGGATGGCCTTGTGTTTGGTCGAAGGCTTTACCTTCGCGGCCACGCCCCGGATTGCGGCTTCCACCTCCTTTGCGAACCTGGCCTTACGCTCCGCCTCGGAGCCGCCAGGCGCACCCGCCTCTTCGCCAGACCCGGGAGCAGTAAAGCCCGGTCGGCGCCCCTCCTCGGCAACCTTTGCCGACCTCTCGGAGGCAGTGAGCCCCCCCCTCTTGCCTTGGATCCCACCGCGTCTGCTGGTGGAGATCTTACGGGCCGAGGCCAACTCCTCTCCGGAAGTCGACTCTAGGTCGCCCTCCTGCCTGGACCGCTTGCGGAAGAACTTGCTGTTCTCCGCAGCAGTCCCGGCCCTCTCGAGGCGGGAGCTCCCTGAGCCTCCCGCGCTCCTATCGCTGGATGCGGCGTCGGACTCCGACCCCGCATCACTCCCCACCTCTTCATTTGTTTTTTTGTTTATTTTGCTTTCCATAGTTGTTCCCACGAGTAAATACTTTTTATCGTCTCAAATTAAGTGGTTCGCACTAACGACTAATTTAGCTACCCATTAGTCAAGCTAACAACCTCCCTCACGGTGCGCCGCCGCTTGGAGGTTTGGGGTGATTTTTTATAGAGGTTTTCTACCTCGCGGTCCGGGCGGTTAAGCCAAGACCCTCGGTCCCTATCGAAGCCGCGAGACATGATCCACGACACTTCGACGATGGGATTACGAGATCGACGGTGACAGGGAAGGACGTATCCTTCCCTGTCTGCTCGGAGGCAGGGTAAGTGCACACCGAGCCCGTCCTTACTCCCCTGCTATGCCCTCTGCTTTACAGAGGGTCACGCAGGGGAACGCACCGTTGGTCCAACGACCCCACCCATGTCAGAATAATTGGCCGCGGCAGTAACACTCCCCGAGGGATGAGAGGAAATGGAAATTCCAATTTCCTCTCATCCCCGGGGGATGATTACTGCCGCGCCCAGGGTGCACCGGCCGACCAGCTGCTCATCCCTCCAGACGTATCGGGAGGGACCAGCAGCCGCTCGGCACACGTGGAGGACTTCTGACTTTGCACCCCTTGATGTACTCCCTAAGGTAGATTTTAGTACAACGGAATTTAACAAGAAATTGACTATTTTGGAAAAATTGCAATGTTTTATTTGAGCTAGCCGGGCGTGCGATATGTCCAGAGACGGGTCTCCGCGCGGGCTAGCGATCTGCGAAATAAAACAGGGTGGGTGCCGAACAAGATTTTTGAGTTTTGGTCAAAAAACTAGTTTTTGAAACAAAAAATTTCGATTTTCAACCCCCAACCTGGACTCCGGCACACGGAACGCGGACCAGAACACAGGGATGGCAGGTGAGTACTATTGCAGCTATAATGTAACGTAGTTTTCAAAGAAAATTTGGAAAAACACTAAATTTTGAAGATTTTATCTGAAATTTATAAAAAATTTGCAAGGGTTGTAGGGAGAATTTTTCAAATCGCGTCCAGGCGAGTGCAAAGTGGTCAGTACGTAGGTGGAGGCCTACTTTAGTCTAAAAATGCTGAAAACAGCGTCAAAATTGCACTATTAAGGGCGAAGATATCTAACTTTTTGTGTTTGATGTACTCCCTAAGGTAGATTTTAGTACAACGGAATTTAACAAGAAATTGACTATTTTGGAAAAATTGCAATGTTTTATTTGAGCTAGCCGGGCGTGCGATATGTCCAGAGACGGGTCTCCGCGCGGGCTAGCGATCTGCGAAATAAAACAGGGTGGGTGCCGAACAAGATTTTTGAGTTTTGGTCAAAAAACTAGTTTTTGAAACAAAAAATTTCGATTTTCAACCCCCAACCTGGACTCCGGCACACGGAACGCGGACCAGAACACAGGGATGGCAGGTGAGTACTATTGCAGCTATAATGTAACGTAGTTTTCAAAGAAAATTTGGAAAAACACTAAATTTTGAAGATTTTATCTGAAATTTATAAAAAATTTGCAAGGGTTGTAGGGAGAATTTTTCAAATCGCGTCCAGGCGAGTGCAAAGTGGTCAGTACGTAGGTGGAGGCCTACTTTAGTCTAAAAATGCTGAAAACAGCGTCAAAATTGCACTATTAAGGGCGAAGATATCTAACTTTTTGTGTTTGATGTACTCCCTAAGGTAGATTTTAGTACAACGGAATTTAACAAGAAATTGACTATTTTGGTAAAATTGCAATGTTTTATTTGAGCTAGCCGGGCGTGCGATATGTCCAGAGACGGGTCTCCGCGCGGGCTAGCGATCTGCGAAATAAAACAGGGTGGGTGCCGAACAAGATTTTTGAGTTTTGGTCAAAAAACTAGTTTTTGAAACAAAAAATTTCGATTTTCAACCCCCAACCTGGACTCCGGCACACGGAACGCGGACCAGAACACAGGGATGGCAGGTGAGTACTATTGCAGCTATAATGTAACGTAGTTTTCAAAGAAAATTTGGAAAAACACTAAATTTTGAAGATTTTATCTGAAATTTATAAAAAATTTGCAAGGGTTGTAGGGAGAATTTTTCAAATTGCGTCCAGGCGAGTGCAAAGTGGTCAGTACGTAGGTGGAGGCCTACTTTAGTCTAAAAATGCTGAAAACAGCGTCAAAATTGCACTATTAAGGGCGAAGATATCTAACTTTTTGTGTTTGATGTACTCCCTAAGGTAGATTTTAGTACAACGGAATTTAACAAGAAATTGACTATTTTGGAAAAATTGCAATGTTTTATTTGAGCTAGCCGGGCGTGCGATATGTCCAGAGACGGGTCTCCGCGCGGGCTAGCGATCTGCGAAATAAAACAGGGTGGGTGCCGAACAAGATTTTTGAGTTTTGGTCAAAAAACTAGTTTTTGAAACAAAAAATTTCGATTTTCAACCCCCAACCTGGACTCCGGCACACGGAACGCGGACCAGAACACAGGGATGGCAGGTGAGTACTATTGCAGCTATAATGTAACGTAGTTTTCAAAGAAAATTTGGAAAAACACTAAATTTTGAAGATTTTATCTGAAATTTATAAAAAATTTGCAAGGGTTGTAGGGAGAATTTTTCAAATCGCGTCCAGGCGAGTGCAAAGTGGTCAGTACGTAGGTGGAGGCCTACTTTAGTCTAAAAATGCTGAAAACAGCGTCAAAATTGCACTATTAAGGGCGAAGATATCTAACTTTTTGTGTTTGATGTACTCCCTAAGGTAGATTTTAGTACAACGGAATTTAACAAGAAATTGACTATTTTGGAAAAATTGCAATGTTTTATTTGAGCTAGCCGGGCGTGCGATATGTCCAGAGACGGGTCTCCGCGCGGGCTAGCGATCTGCGAAATAAAACAGGGTGGGTGCCGAACAAGATTTTTGAGTTTTGGTCAAAAAACTAGTTTTTGAAACAAAAAATTTCGATTTTCAACCCCCAACCTGGACTCCGGCACACGGAACGCGGACCAGAACACAGGGATGGCAGGTGAGTACTATTGCAGCTATAATGTAACGTAGTTTTCAAAGAAAATTTGGAAAAACACTAAATTTTGAAGATTTTATCTGAAATTTATAAAAAATTTGCAAGGGTTGTAGGGAGAATTTTTCAAATCGCGTCCAGGCGAGTGCAAAGTGGTCAGTACGTAGGTGGAGGCCTACTTTAGTCTAAAAATGCTGAAAACAGCGTCAAAATTGCACTATTAAGGGCGAAGATATCTAACTTTTTGTGTTTGATGTACTCCCTAAGGTAGATTTTAGTACAACGGAATTTAACAAGAAATTGATTATTTTGGAAAAATTGCAATGTTTTATTTGAGCTAGCCGGGCGTGCGATATGTCCAGAGACGGGTCTCCGCGCGGGCTAGCGATCTGCGAAATAAAACAGGGTGGGTGCCGAACAAGATTTTTGGGTTTTGGTCAAAAAACCAGATTTTGAGACAAAAAATTTCGATTTTCAACCCCCAACCTGGACTCCGGCACACGGAACGCGGACCAGAACACAGGGATGGCAGGTGAGTACTATTGCAGCTATGATGTAACGTAGTTTTCAAAGAAAATTTGGAAAGACACTAAATTTTGAAGATTTTATCTGAAATTTATAAAAATTTTGCAAGGGTTGTAGGGAGAATTTTTCAAATCGCGTCCAGGCGAGTGCAAAGTGGTCAGTACGTAGGTGGAGGCCTACTTTAGTCTAAAACTGCTGAAAACAGCGTCAAAATTGCACTAATAAGGGCGAAGATATCTAATTTTTTGTGTTTGATGTACTCCCTAAGGTAGATTTTAGTACAACGGAATTTAACAGAAATTGTCTATTTTAGAAAAATTACAATGTTTTATTTGAGCTAGCCGGGCGTGAGTTAAGGAACCCCAACCTACCAATATTAGCTTTGTCAGACAATAAGTAATTACTAGATTATTATCTCCCAATTTCCCCACTGCGCGATCAGCATTTATAATTATCTAGAACATGCGTCAATCTGATCACGCTGTGCATGTACTACGTTAGTGTTTGAGTGTCGAGCTCCAGTTGTGATGCTGGTGGTCTCGACTTAATAAAACTGCTATTTTCGATGTATAGACTATATTTAACTTGGTTACAACAAAAAAGGAAAGGGCCGATGTATGCGCACGATAAGTGACGGCGAGCGAGTCTCCTCGGAATGTTCGAGGGCCCAGCGTTAGGTGGGGCGCGCGGGCGTTGCGATGACGTAGGTTCACGATGACACGATCCCATTGGCCGGCGCGATGTGATGATCCGGAACATATTCCCCGGGTTGAAGTGTGTGAAGGCTTCAAGATGATGTTGATGAGACCGGAAGAGGGCAAATGTTATTATAGGCCCGTGTAATGGTGCCCTTCTTCGTCAGGATCTCGGCGACTCTGTTATGCCCATCGGAGCCTGGTTTCACGGCGATCACTTTGCCCAGCAGCCACAGGAGAGGAGGAAGATTGGCGTCTCGCACTAGAACCATGGTGCCTATCTTCAGGTCATGTCCTGTCCGCCATTTGGTTTTCTGTTGCAGGAGAGACACATACTCATTAGTAAACCGCTGCCAAAAATGTTGTCGGAGCTTTTCGACACGATGGAAGCGATGAAGCCGCTGGATGTTGCAGTCAGTGATTTGTGGACGAGGAACTGACGTGAGTGGTCGTCCGATCAGGAAATGTGATGGGGAAAGGTACGAGAGATCAGAAGGATCAGTGGATAGTGGTGTTAAGGGTCTGGAGTTTAAAATGGCCTCTATCTGAATCAGACATGTTGAGAGCTCTTCATATGTCAAGTGAGTTAAGCTCAAGACTCGACGTAACAAATGTTTGGTGGATTTTACTGCTGCCTCCCAAATACCACCGAAATGTGGGGAATAGGCAGGAATGAATTTAAATTCTATGCCGTTGTTTGCAATTTCTGATGCTATGTCGTTGGATGAAGCTTTTAAGAAGCGTGAAAGCTCATTGAAAGCTCCCACGAATGTAGTGCCGTTGTCGGAGTACACGCGCTGAGGTTGGCCCCGACGACTAATGAATCGGCTGAAGGCCGCAAGGAAAGCTTCCTTGGTGAGATCGGTGACCAGCTCTAGATGCACAGCTCTGACTGCAAAGCAGACAAAAACACAAATATAAGATTTTACAAGCTTACATCCTCTACCTCTACGATCGGCTATCAGCACTGGCCCGGCGTAGTCAAGCCCTGTATTCAAAAAAGGGTACTCGAGATGCGTCCTATCACTTGGCAGGTTACCCATGACGACCTGAACAGGTTGAGCTTTAAAGCGAGTACAGCGAATACAGTTACGCACTATCTGTTTAGCTAGGTTTCTGCCAGCTAAAGGCCAATAGGTGAGTCTAATGTGTGCTAGAAGTAGTTGAGGTCCTGCATGAAAAAGTGTTTTGTGTTCTTTTTCGAATATGATTTTTGTCAAAATATGTTTACTACATAATAAAATAGGGTGTTTAATGTCGTAGCTATAATTTGAATTATTAAGACGCCCACCAACGCGTATTAAGTTGTCTGAATCGATAAAGGGAGAAAGACTAATCAATCGATTCTTTTTTTGTAAGGTCTGATTAGTTTTAAGACATTTGTATTCCTCAGGGAACATTTCCTGCTGAGAAATCTGTAAGATAAGATTTTGTGATGACTGTAATTCTGTATATGTTAGGTAAGATGATTGTTTATTATTCTGTGTTTTGCAGTTATTAATAAATCTTTGTACATAGGCTATGATTCTGATTAATGATGTGAATGATGATTTTTTATTTATTAAATTGGAAATAGAATTAGTATGATATGATTTATTTTGGTCAGCAATTGTATGTAAAGTTATTTCAGGTGTTGAATGCATTTGTGTATTGGGTGAAGTGGGAAATTGTATTTCTTTCTGATTTAAGAAATCGGGTCCCGACCACCAAAGACTGTACGAGCTGATGCAATCAGCCTTCACCCCTCGGGATGCAAGATCGGCGGGGTTGCTCTTTGAAGGCACATAGTGCCACGTCTGGCCGGCCGTAGCTTCTTGGATCTCACTCACTCTATTGCGGTCAAATTGATCGAGTCGACTCGGCAATGTATTCAGCCAACCCAACACGATCGTTGAGTCACACCAAAAGAAGCAGTGATTGAACTCTATAGTGAGTGATTTGCGTACCTTCAGAAAGAGTCGAGTTCCCAGTAGCGCACCACACAACTCCAAACGTGGTATGGTTGTGGGCTTTATGGGAGCAACCTTGTTTTTAGAGGCTAAAAGGCGAACGCAAACCGTTCCGTCGAGTGCAACCGTCCTGACATACGTACACGCGCCGTAAGCGCGTTCTGAAGCGTCTGTAAAGGTGTGTATTTCAATAGAAATCGGATTGTTACAAGATACCCAACGTGGAATTTGAAGAGAATTGAGTGCTAAAAGCGATTGGATGAACTCAAGAAACTGTGTTTTGATTTCAGTTGGTACTTCATCATCCCAGTTACATTTTAATAACCACAACTGCTGTAATATAAGTTTGGCCTGAACTATGCATGGCCCAACGAGGCCTATAGGATCAAATACTTGACTTACTAAAGATAATATATTACGCTTTGTTATTTTCGAAATTGGTTTTAATTTCATTGAAAAGAAAAGTATGTCTAAATTACAGTCCCAGTATAGCCCAAGTGTTTTACTAGGAGTGTTGTTTAAGTTTAAAGTTTTATTTTGATTGTCTGCATTAAGGTTTGTGACTGATTGTAATATTTTTGGACAATTTGACTGCCACTTACGAAGGTGAAATTTTGCTGACTCGAGAGTATTAACTACACCTTGGCAGAGTTTAATGACTGACTCAATCGAGTCACCACCACTCAAATAGTCATCTACATAAAAATCACGTCTGATGGACTGACTAACCTCTGGGTCTGAACATTGATCTGCAAGCGACACCAAGCACTTGGTGGCTAAATATGGAGCTGAAGAAGTACCGTAAGTCACTGTATTTAGTGTGTACTTCTTTAATGGGTCTGAAGAACTAAATCTAAAAAGAATTTGTTGTAAATGGCGCTGTGACGGCTCGACTAAGATTGCTCTGTACATTTTTTCGATGTCACCCGTTACAACAAATTTATGTTGCCTGAACCTTAAAAGTATTGATAGCAAGTCTTCCTGTACGGTTGGACCTACCATCTGGATGTCATTGAAGGACTTGCCCGAGGTGCTGGAGGCTGAAGCGTCGTAAACTACGCGAAGTTTCGTAGTCGTACTAGACTCGCGGACAACACCATGATGAGGCAAAAAATAATTTATGACTGAATTGTTTGTTTTGGAATGTTCTGTCATGTGATTAAGTTCAATGTATTCTTGCATGAATTCTAAATATCTGTTTTTGTAAGTGGAGTCCCGTTCAAATCTACGCTCGAGGGAAAGAAAGCGACGCTTGGCCAACGCATAAGAGTCACCTAAGCACTCAGGCGAGTCCTTCAATGGTATGGTGACCACGAACCGACCATTTGTATCTCGACGTGTGGTTTCTTGAAAAAGTTTTTCACAAGCCTGTTCATCTGAAGAAAAACAGTTACCAGAAGATACAGTATCGAGTTCCCAGAAGCGAGTCAGCTGATCAGACTCCTCATGTGAAAGAAAATGGCAATAAGAAGGTTGTGTACGACGCGGAGACTGAGTGATACAGCCCGAAATAAGCCAACCTAATTTTGATGACTGTAATCTAGGTTGATGTTTACCTAAATTAATTGTATCGGAACCTAGGACGTCCCAAAATACCTCAGCGCCTACCAGAATGTTGATAGCTGAAGGCACATTAAAAGAAGGATCTGCTAATTGAATACCTGGCGGAATGGTAATATATTTTTTATCCACGTAAGAGCCAGGCATCGATTGTGTGATATTTGGTAAAACAAAACAGCTTATTGTCGCCTGATAGCCACCATAACAAGATTGTAAATGAAGTCGACAACTTTCTGTGGTACTTGAAACTTGTCCGTTAATACCTGTGACGGTGGACTTAGTGCTGTGAGTCACCAGACCAAGCTTCCCACAGAGCTCTCGGGTAACAAAGTTGGAGGTGCTGCCATTATCCAAAAGCAGTCTGGCAGTATGAAGTTCTCCATTGACGTCTACCACCTTAGCCAAAGCTGTGGAAAGTAAAATATGATTCTGAGTATTGTCTGAACAGGGTAGAACGATATTAGCTGACAATGCTACATTGTCCCCTGACTTATGTTCTGTTGACGACTCCCTATGTAAGAGGGTGTTATGCTTAGATTTGCAATGTTTGCAATGAGATAGACTGTAACGCTTCACTGTATGACCAGGTCGAAGGCAGTTCATGCAAACATTGCTTTCTGATGCTTTTTTAATACGAGCTTCAATGTTAAGGTCTCTGAAAGGTTGACAACTAAATAAAAAGTGATTCTGAGAGCACATAGGACACTTGATATTCTCAGATTTGTAAATAGGTTTAGATTTAGTTGTTGTAAGATAGTTTTTAGATTTATTATTTTCATTAGTGTTTTTAGTAGATGTATTGTTTGTAAGTAATGTGTTGTTATTATGATTAAGGGATTCAAGTAAGTCTGCTCTGTTGGATATAAATTTCAAGAAATCTTTTAAATGTGGATATGTATCTAAATTGTTTTTAAATTGTTCCCATTCTCGATTGGTCACAGAATCTAATTTCTTTGACATCATACATATGACTAATATGTCCCAATGTTTAGTTGGATGTCCAAGCGTTTCAAGAGCTCTAAGGTTTTTATTTGTGACATCAATCATATTGCGTAACGCACTAGATGATTCCTGTTGAATGGATTCAAGATTGAATAATGCCTGCACATGATTATTAATAAGAAGGTTTTCATTGTCGTACCTTTCGGTCAATATTTGCCAAGCAATAGCGTAATTATCGGCTTTAAAGTCAATACTTTTTATCACTAAAGATGCGCTGTCGATTAACGCTGCGCGAAGATAGTGAAACTTGTTTATGTTCTGTATGCTACTATTGTTGTGAATAAGGGAAAGATACGTATCTCGGAATTCAAGCCAATGCTGATAGTCCCCGTTGAAGTGTGGCAAGTCTATCTTGGGCAGTCGAACGAAGTCGTGCTTGCAGCCAGAACCGTGCCGGGTGAGATCATCAGTGGAAGAGGCAGATACGAGCGCGGGCGAGGAGGAGCGCGCGGGTGCGAGGATAGCTCTCGCGCGCGCCACCGACGCATGGTACTGCGTCTCGAACTGCTCCCTCTCGGCATACATGTCGTCCGTACTTTCCGACAACAGCTCCAACTCGGTCTGTAACACGTCGAATTCCTTATACAGCGCTTCCATTAAAGTCAAACGACCTTGTAATTCGACCTCTTGGAAGTCATCTAAGTCTGTGTTACTAGGCAGTAATCTTAAAAAGTTATTAAAATGCGTAAGCTTAGCTTTGAAGCTTCCTCGCTTCTTTATTAGTTCCTTTAGTTTTGCATCAGCCATAATGGTAGGTAGGAAGTGACAAAGCAAAGGGTCAAAGTGCAAACAAGGCAAAGAACAAAGGAAAAACCAAAGCAAAGTAGTTAAAAACGAATGAAATAGGTAAAGGACTAACGGTAAATCAGCTGTTGTGACAATAATGAGCCCGATGTGGAAACCGGTTTAACAAGCAAAAAAAAATTAAATCACTAATGAGGTTGTTGACGTTTAAAAGTATCTACTTATTCATCGGTGCGATAAGCGAACAATGATGAACAGTATGGGAATTAAGTTAGATAAATAACGTAAACTTGATGAATGCAAATGAGTATGAATAGCTATAGCATATGAAGAGATCAACTATGACTGATCCGTATTATAGCACTGTTTTAAATTCCTGGATAAAGAAAGAATGAAGACAGGAATTAAGGAGATCGGAACGGACTCACTCAGAATTATGTTCCTCCCTGGGTAGACTGTCCTCTCTGTGTCCTCTACGACGCGTAGGCAATCGGTCGAAGTGGGCAGTCCAAAGTCCACGGGCGGCGTGGCACAACAAAGACGGCGAATTTCTTCTTTGTAGAAAGGCTCGAAGGACCACTGTTTGAGTGTCGAGCTCCAGTTGTGATGCTGGTGGTCTCGACTTAATAAAACTGCTAATTTCGATGTATAGACTGTATTCAACTTGGTTACAACAAAAAGGAAAGGGCCGATGTGTGCGCACGATAAGTGACGGCGAGCGAGTCTCCTCGGAATGTTCGAGGGCCCAGCGTTAGGTGGGGCGCGCGGGCGTTGCGATGACGTAGGTTCACGATGACACGATCCCATTGGCCGGCGCGATGTGATGATCCGGAACAGTTAGCAATTAAGTTAGTATATAAGATCAATATTTTGTTAGATTTAATTAATTACTGTTTCGCTGTAACTCTGTCGGAATAAAGTTATTTTTAAATACTTCCGTTGTCGCTTACTTAATTGGCGCAGCCGGTAGGATCTCTGTAGTCAGTTTGCCGTGTATACAATTCTACGTGGAGTAGCCGACGTCCGTGTCTACGGTTTAGCAGAGATCGCCGAACAAATAAATTCATTAAGAAGCCACTTCGAGTTACGGAAGAGGACCAGCCACAGCAGTAATTCAGGGAGCATGGAGCTAGCTGCGGAATTGTGAGTAAATCTTTTTCACCTTCCTCTCAGCTCTTCCATCTATATCCCAACCTTGTAATTGTCTATGTGCTTGTGTATTATTAGGGATTGTACAACGCCGTAATAATATTTGCATAGATTTTAATTGTACTAATATTTTAGAGTAGTGATAGTTTAGTAGCACATTAGTGTGATTTTTTTTTTCTCCGCGTTTGTTTCTTTCATAACTTTTCACAATGGAAAACGTAACCCGTGTCCCACAGGAATTGGTTAACATCATACCAATATTCAGCGGCGACACTAGAATGTTGCCTTTATTTATAAAAAAATGTGAATACATTTTGTCTACGTTCTTAGGAACCGCAGCCCAAAATGAATATTTATTTCATGTAGTAACAAGTAGGTTATCAGGCGAAGCAGCCAGTTTGGTAGGCGAAAGAGAAGCTATAGGTACGTGGGACGAGCTGAAGAAGTTGTTAAACCAACACTTCGGTGATCCACGCACAGAGGATTGTTTAGCAATGGAGTTAGAATCGTGTAGAATAAATAAGGGTGAAAGTTATTTAGATTTTTGCCATAGAATACAGCGGATGAGAAGTGTTTTATTTGCTAAAATATCAGAAACTATCATTGATGAATCTCTACGTAAGGCAAAGCAAATCATTTATAGTAACAGAGCAATGAATGCTTTCTTGTTTAATTTACCGCCATTTTTAGTTAGATTAGTTCGTTTGCGCGACGTCACAACGTTAGAGGATGCATTAAAAATAGTTTTAGAAGAACAAAACTTCCAGACAGTCTATGAGTCGAAAACAAACGACAGACGTAATTTTAGCAGAAATAACAGACCCAATTTGCCTAATAACCAAAATGCAATTGAATCTAATAATCAAAAGAAAGATTCACATAGCATATCAAGTACACATGTACCGAATAGTGCTACAAACAGCACATCTACACCGAACAATTCACATCAGCCCAGACATTATAAACAACATAATAATATTCAAAGAAATCAAGACAATTTTTATCGTACAAACAACAATAATGCGTCACCGCAGTCAAGTAGGTCAATTGTTCCGATTGCACAACCGAACCAACAGTTCGCGGCACATGCACCGAGCACGCCGTCTTTTGCAGCGCAAGCACCTACGTCGGGTGCGAATACTGATGTCACCATGCGTACTGCAAGTTCGCGACGTGTTAATTACATAAATAATTCTAATAATAATGAACAGAGTTCAAGTTATTCGTACAATGAGTGCCAAGAATTTTCTCCTGAAGAACCCGGGGCAGGAAATTTTTGCATAACGGCCTCTACCCTAGAGAACGAATAAAAATAAATTGTAATAAACGCTTAAATTTACCACATATAGTTATACCAGAATTAAAGGCAGTTTTTATGATAGATACGGGGAGTGTTAGATCGTTTATAAGCCCGTATATAGCGAATAAATATTTTAAAAATTATTTACAGTATGAACCCTTCGAAGTTGTTAGCACTCACGCATCGAGTGTTCATGGTGAAACGGCTATTATTCCATTACCGGTTACCTTTGGAAGTCAAGAGTTCCATAAGTTTTATGTCTATAGTGTCGACAATAGGTATGATGGGTTAATAGGTAGCAATTTGCTGAAGCAATTACAGGCAAAGATTAATATGGAAAATCAGATATTACATTTAAAAAATACTGATATTCCTATCATATATTCACCGCCTATGAGAGAGATATATAATCTACCATCTCGTAGTGAACTTAGAGTAAGACTCCCAGTCAACTTACTGAACGGGGAAGCTGTGTTAGATTTTAAGCAATTTACGGAAGGGATTCGAATGCCCGCCGCATTAGTTACGTGTATTGAAGGCTATGCAACAACTGTTATTCAGAATTATAGCCATGAAAATAGAAAATTAGTAGTTACGGGACCTTTTCAAGTGGAAACATACATACAGGACCCATCTGTTAGTGTTAATTTCATAGATAATAATATAGAAGTGGACAGCTTGCTAACAAAGAATTTAGACAAATTACAGTTAGATCATATGAATTCAGAAGAACGAACGGTTATTGAGGGACTTTGTAAAGAATACAAAGATATATTTTATTGTGAAAATATTCCGTTAACCTTCACAAATCAGGTTAAACATAGAATAAGAACAAAAAATGAAGACCCAATAAACATTAAGGCACATAGATTGCCACCTATTCAAACAAAAGAGATCAGTAGTCAAGTCGAGAAAATGTTAAGGGATAACATTATCCAGGAATCTCATTCCCCCTGGAGTGCTCCCGTACATTTAGTGCCGAAAAAATTAGACGCGTCAGGCCAACAAAAATGGAGGATGGTAGTTGACTATAGACGGCTCAATGAAATCACAATTGATGATAAATACCCTTTGCCCAACATTAACGATTTATTTGACATGCTAGGTAATAGTACATACTTTACAACTCTCGACTTAGCTAGCGGGTATCATCAATTAGAGGTTCAGGAGAAAGATAGAGCTAAAACTGCGTTTAGCACACCTTCAGGTCATTATGAATTTAACAGAATGCCGTTTGGGTTAAAGACCGCACCCGCAACTTTTCAGCGAGCGATGGATAACGTCTTACGAGGCCTTCAAGGCTTACATTGCTTAATATATCTCGATGACGTCATTATTTTTTCTAAAAGCTTGCCTGAACATGTAGAAAAACTTAGAGCAGTTTTTGACCGCTTCCGTCAAACAAACTTAAAAGTTCAATTAGATAAGTCTCATTTTCTTAGAAAGGAAGTACTCTACCTAGGGCATACTATTACAAGTGAAGGTTTGAAACCAAATAATGACAAAATAGACGCTATTCTTAGGTATCCTATACCGGAAACGGTTACACAGATTAAAAGCTTTTTAGGACTAATCGGTTATTATAGGAAATTTATCAAAGATTTTGCCAAAATAACTAGACCATTAACAGCTTGTTTAAAGAAAGGTCGCAAAATTGTAATTAATGGGGAATATAAAGAATGTTTTGAGACATGTAAAAAGCTTTTAACAAATGCACCTTTGTTACAATTTCCTGACTTTAGTAAAACTTTTATTTTAACCACGGATGCATCCAATTTTGCGATCGGGGCTGTATTGTCACAAGGAACGATAGGCTCAGATAAGCCTGTAGCCTATGCTAGTAGAACCTTGAGCGACACAGAAGTAAAATATAGCACTATCGAGAAGGAACTTTTAGCCATAATATGGGCAGTTAAGCACTTTAGACCGTATTTGTATGGTAATAAGTTTACCATATTTACAGACCATAGACCATTAGCTTGGCTGTATTCATTGAGAGAGCCCAATAGTAAACTCACGCGATGGCGGTTAAGGTTAGAAGAATACGATTTCGAAATAAAATATAAGAAAGGCCCTCAAAACACGAATGCAGATGCTTTATCTAGGATTAAGATTAATGCAATTGACGACGATTTAGATTCGATATTCGTAAATATAGAAGATAGGCAGGAACGTATACAAAAAATTATAGAAAACGAAGTGCAAGACCTCGAAACTCCAACAGAAACGATAGAACTTTCGGATTCTGATGATGGGGTCACTGCCAACTCAGTTTCAAATAGAGAACACGAAGGCATTCCTAGTTTAAACGAAGCTGTCGATACTGAACCGAAACAGATTTTAATTCATTCATGGTTTAAAAATAAATTAGACGTAAAAGATATTTCAAATAATAAACAAAAAATTCTCGAAGTTCACTTACCGACAAATAACGATATATTAGTTAAAGACTTTTTGAAAGAATATATTGATCCAAAACATAAGTACTTTATATACTTCGAACACACATCTTTTAGAAAAACTTTTTCAAACATGGTAATTAAGTTATTTAAAAAGGATTCAGTTAAGTTAACCGAGTGTACAGAAAGAGTTATAAATTTGACAGGATCTGAAGAAGATCAAAAAGAAGTTATTTTAAAATACCACGACGGGAAAACATGCCATAGAGGTATTAAAGAAACTTTAACCAAACTTAAAAGACATTATTGGTGGGCAAACATGAAAGAGACAGTCACGGCAATCATAAATGCTTGCGAAACATGTAAACGCATGAAATATGATAGAAAGCCGATTAAACCCCACATTCAGTTAACACAAACCCAGGATGCCCCTTTTCAGGAAGCTTTTATGGATTTATTATATATTGAAGGGAAATATTATTTAACTATAGTGGATGCATTTAGTAAGATAGCACAAGCCATAGAGGTACCGAATAGGAGTACACCAGAGATAGTTAGGGCATTGATTAAATATTTCAGCATGTATGGTCTGCCTAGGAAAATTAGTTGCGATTCCGGTACAGAATTCAACAATACTTTGATTAAAGAAATGTTAAGCTTTTACAAAATTGAACTTCATATTGGGACGCCAAATAATCCCAGTTCAATGGCAATAGTAGAAAGGTTTCATTCTACCATTATTGAGATTTATCGTATAGCAAAATACGATAAAAGCGATTTAGATGCAGCATCAGTTATGACTTATGCCATCATGGCTTATAACAACACCATACATTCAGCAACAGATTTTACGCCTTTTGAACTAGTATTTGGCCACACTTATTCCGATAATGTATTTAACGTGGATAGAGAGAAGAACTTAACTCAGAAATTATTGTTAGATCATAGAAAACGCCTTAAAATACTCTATGAATTCATAACAGAAAAATTAGAATCCGATAAAATTAAAATAATTAAAAAAAAAGGTGGCGAAACGACACCGGTACTCGAACCAGACGATAATATTTACATGAAAGACACTAGGACTAGAAAAGCTAAAGAAAAACCTCGATATGAAAAAGCGAAAGTAATAGGTATAGTTGAAAGAAATATAGTCCCAGTAGAAGTAAAGAAAAGGAAAACTAGAGTAGCCTTAAAAAATGTAAAACGTCCTCCACAGATCGTGCCTGGTACTTCTGGTACTAGTGGTGCCAACACTCACGCTGGACCTCCAAAACCTCGGTCAGAATCCGGGGATAGCAGCGATAAAGCGGGGAGTAGCAGTGAAGAGGAATAGTTATTGGACAATATACAAAAGTGTAGATTTAGAATCATTACACTTACAAATAGATAATAATATTCGGGATTTTATTAACTTGAAAATTAAAATTAAGGAAAATAGTCTTAGTAACGAAACTATAGGAATAGAAAGCCAAATAGAATATCTTATTAAACTAACTAAGGATAGATTCTTTCAAATATATAAAAATAAAAGAAATAAAAGAAAAAAAAGAAAAGAAAAACTATCCAATATATCTATCTATCTATCTATCCTTTCCATTATAGAAATAAAAGAGCTCTGTTTAATCCATTAGGCTCACTTGTAAAAGCTATCACAGGAAATTTAGATGAAGACGATGCAATTAAATATGATAGAGAAATCCAAATGATACAGAACAAAGAGCATGTGGTCGAACGTAAAGTATCATCAATGCAAAAAGCTTTTGATAAATTAGTAAATGACTCTGAAATAATAAATTCAAATATTAAAAACTTGGGTTTACATACCAATGAAATGGAAAAATTAGTTGAACATGAGTTCAGGTTTAACAAACTTTTCCAAATATTAAATACTATGTATCAAATTTTAAATAACTTTCGGACCTGTTACGAAAACATACAAGAGATTGAAACGGCAATAGCCTTTAGCAAACTGAATACATTGCACCAATCCATTATAAATAGTACAGAATTATATAATACGTTAGAAGTCATTGCTAAACATGCTAGAACAATATACCCAGTAAGCAAACATAATTTAATAAAATTAGAACGTAATATCATACTTAAATCATATATAAATAACAACAAGTTAGTTTTTGTTTTAGAAGTTCCCCTAATAAATAACGAAACATATAATTATTACAAGGTTATACCCATCCCTATATTCCATTCTCCAAATACCTTTACAATAATACCCAAATATCCTTACCTGATGGTGAATAGATTGAAATACATGCCCGTGGTAAGCCCATGTACTGAGATTGAAAATGGAAAATTTCTTTGCGCTGAAACTAATTTAGCCCAGTTTCCAACCGAGACCTGCATTGAACAAATAATGATGATGAAGAACAACTACAAAAACTGCATACAGAACCATATTGAAATAGAAAAAACTAAGATACAGAAAATAACCGACAACCAATGGTTGGTTTACTCAGAGGAAAATCTCATCATCACCGAGAATTGCAATACAGAAATCCTGAAGTACACTATTCTTGGGACCTACATCGTGACACTGGCCAACAATGCGAGACACAAATAGGCGAAGTCATCGTTGCCGCCACCACAAACACTACAGTTTCCAGTCTCCAGCTGCCATTGATCCAGATGCCAGACCTACAACAGGACATTCAGAGAAGATCAAAGAAAGTGGATTTAAGAAATGTGGACTTCAGTGATGTGAAAGAAGTGTTACAAAGTGCAAAATTTAGTGAAATAGACGATACGACACAAACAGTGACAATAGAAATTAGTATATGGACCATCTTAGAGTATGTGGTTATTGTAATAGCAATAGTTATCTTTATAATGTATAAATTTCAGTTCATAAACTTTTGTCGAAATTCTCCGAAACCGTCTGCGACACCTTCGGATAATTTCTCTCTTAGGGAGGGAGGAGTTAAGGAACCCCAACCTACCAATATTAGCTTTGTCAGACAATAAGTAATTACTAGATTATTATCTCCCAATTTCCCCACTGCGCGATCAGCATTTATAATTATCTAGAACATGCGTCAATCTGATCACGCTGTGCATGTACTACGTTAGCAATTAAGTTAGTATATAAGATCAATATTTTGTTAGATTTAATTAATTACTGTTTCGCTGTAACTCTGTCGGAATAAAGTTATTTTTAAATACTTCCGTTGTCGCTTACTTAATTCGTGCGATATGTCCAGAGACGGGTCTCCGCGCGGGCTAGCGATCTGCGAAATAAAACAGGGTGGGTGCCGAACAAGATTTTTGGGTTTTGGTCAAAAAACCAGATTTTGAGACAAAAAATTTCGATTTTCAACCCCCAACCTGGACTCCGGCACACGGAACGCGGACCAGAACACAGGGATGGCAGGTGAGTACGATTGCAGCTATAATGTAACGTAGTTTTCAAAGAAAATTTGGAAGAAACTCTAAATTTTGAAGATTTTATCTGAAATTTATAAAAATTTTGCAAGGGTTGTAGGGAGAATTTTTCAAAACGCGTCCAGGCGAGTGCAAAGTGGTCAGTACGTAGGTGGAGGCCTACTTTAGTCTAAAACTGCTGAAAACAGCGTCAAAATTGCACTATTAAGGGCGAAGATATCTGGTTAGGTTAGGTTAGGTTAGGTTGGGGGACCCCCCACAGAGCATACGTCCACGTCGTGTCCCCTGGAAACAGCCCAGTTCTGACCACCGTAACGGAGTGGCAGACTGGGACTGGCCAAAGTGCTCTGTGATCTAGTAGCGAATTTTAATCTCTTTTTATTGCCTTGTTTCGACTACGATGCCTGGTACACCCTCGCGGTGCGCCCGCGGGCGGTTTTTAAAATCAAAAGGCCCTTCTCTGGGCCAACCCAAAGGCCCTTCTCAGGGCCAACCCAAAGGCCCTTCTCAGGGCCAACCAAAAGGCCCTTCTCAGGGCCACCCCGACGCACCAGCGTCAGAGTCTAGCCGCGCGCCGTCTGCGGCTAGCTATTTCGGAGGGGCGGAGTCGTCCGACAACGACTCGCTTGTTGGTGCGTCGGACGCGAGTGGCTCGCGGTCGCGGAAGCGGGTCTTCCGAAGTTGTGGGTCCGAGAGTTCTTCGGCCTCGGGGTCCAAGCCGTTGTCGAAGGCTAAAAAGCCGACGACAGCGGCCGCGGATACCCACGTCGTTGGGCTCGCGGACGCCCAGCGCCAGGTGGACCTGGCGCGGAAGGTCCAGCTCCAGCAAGAGCTGGAGGAGCGGGTTGCCGCCAAAGAGAAGCGTGCGTACGTCGCCCGGGCCAAGTCCGGGTACGGTGCGTCCCGGGTTGTGTACGCGGACCACTCTTTGGCGGAACTGCAAAGGATGGCGGAGGAGGACGAGGAGGAGATTGTGGAGGTCGCCTCTAAGTCCTCCAACCTAAAGGGCACATTTCAAAAGGCCCTGAAGTGTCGGGCCGCGAGCTTGCGCGGAGTCGTCGCTGAACTCGTTCAGCGGACGGCCTCCGACGAGACGCGGCAACTGCAGGCGAGGGTGGATCGCCTGCAGTCGGAGGTCAGCCAGCTTCGTCAGAAGCTGGCTGAAGCCACGGCCCGGCCTCAACAGGCCGAGGTGAGCCCTGTGGCAGAGGGCCCTGCCTCGGCCCAGCCACCACGGGCTAAGGCGAGCCCTGCATTAGAGGGCCCCTCCTCCAACCTTGAGGATATCATCCGCAAGGTGATAATGGAGGAGAGGGCCTTCACGAGAGCCTGCCTGGCAGGCATCGAGGACCGGCTCCTGCCGGAAAAAAGCCTCCGGCCACCGCTTGCGGCGGATAAGAGGCAAAGCCAGCCGGGGCCGTCCACCTCCTCCCAGGTGGAAGACGTGGCCCTTCTCCCGTCGACCACTCCGTCCAACGAGTGGACGAAAGTGGGCCGGAGGGGGAGGGGTAAAGGGAAGAAGTCGGCAGCGGCCGTCCCTGTCGTCCCTGCCGTCCCCGCCACCCCCGCACCCAACCAGTCGCAGACGACCGGCAAGGGCAAGGGCAAGGGGAAAGGGAATGGGAAAGGTGGAAAGGGGCAGTTGGTCCCCCCTAAAACTGCAGCCGTCGTGGTGACGCTCACCGCGGAGGCTGCGGGGCGAGGGGAGACCTACGCCTCCATCTTGGTGCGGGCGCGCGGCAATGCCGATCCCACTCAGCTGGGGATCGGCAGTGTGTCGTGCCGGCGGACGCAGGCCGGGGCTCGAATTTTCGAGTTCCCGGGGGCCGAGGGGAGCGCCCGCGCTGACCTCTTTGCAGCCAAGCTGCAAGAGGTCATCGCGGACTCTGCCAAGGTGGCCCGGCCGGTCAAGTCGGCGGAAATCGAGGTGACGGAGTTGGATGACTCCGTCACCAAGGAGGAGGTGGTGGCGGCGGTCGCAGCGGTAGGGGGCTGTGGCGCCGCGGCGGTCCAAGGCCGGGACATAAGGCCCGGCCGCGGCGGAATGGGCACCATCCGCCTCGAGTGCCCGGTCGCAGCTGCCAAAGCCGTCCTTGCGAAAGGACGGCTTCAAGTCGGGTTCAGCTCGGGCGCGGTCCGGGCACTCGAGGACCAGCCTCTGAGGTGTTTCCGGTGCTTCGGCATCGGCCACACCCGGCCCCTGTGTCCGTCCAAGGTTGACAGGACGGACACATGCTACCGCTGCGGCAAGGAGGGCCACAAAGCCGCCTCCTGCCAGGCCGCCACGCCGCACTGCGCGGTGTGTGCCGCCAGTGGCCGCCGGGCAGGCCACGTCATGAAGGGGAGGAAGTGCAATCCCCCCCCTAAGCGTGGCAAAGCGCAGGCGCCGACCGGGCCTGCACCTGCTGCTGCCGCTGATGCCGCCGTTCCTGCGGCGGCTGCGGAGGAGGGTGCGATGTCCGACTGATGGCCACGGTCGAACATCGCATCCTTCAGGCGAACACCAACCACTGCAGGACAGCCCAGGATCTGCTGATGCAGACCATGGCTGAGTGGTTGGTGGACTTGGCGGTGGTCGCCGAACCCTACTCGGTCCCTGGCCGTTGGCTGGGCGACCGGGACGGCTTGGTGGCGTTGGTGGCGCGGTCTTCCACAGACTCCCCTCCCCTCTCGCTCTTAGAGAGGGGACCGGGATACGTGGCCGCCGCGTGGGGAGAGATAGCGATGGTGGGGGTGTATTTCTCCCCAAACCGCCCTCTCTCGGACTTTGAGGATTTCCTCGAGATCCTCACTGCTGTCGTAGGGAGGGCGGCACCACGCCAGGTCGTGGTGTTGGGCGACCTAAACGCCAAGTCGGTGGCCTGGGGCAACCCGGTCGCCGGGTGCAACGTCCGGGGACGCGCCGTCGAGTTTTGGGCGGCCTCGTGCGGTGTGTCCCTCCTCAACAGGGGGGCGGTCCACACGTGTGTGCGGCAACAGGGCGGGTCGGTGGTGGACGTCTCGTTCGCCACCCCCGCGCTTGCCGCCCGCGTCGTGAACTGGCGGGTGGAGCTGGTGGAGACCTTGTCGGACCACCGTTATGTGCGGTTCGACATCTCCACACAGCGGGGAGGGGGGACGGCCCGCGCTGGGCAATCTCCCTTCCCGCGGTGGGCACTCACCCGCCTGGACCGGGAGGCGGCCAAGGAGGCCGCCTTCCTCCAGGACTGGCTGTCGCCTCCCCCTGTCGAGGAGGCCCCGGACGTAGACGCCGCAGCGGTCCGGCTACGGGGGTCCTTGACCGAGGTGTGCAACTCCAGCATGCCTCGGTCTCGCCGTCCGCCTCCCCGTCGCGCCGTGTACTGGTGGACGGAGGAGCTGGCGGGTCTCCGGGCCGCTTGCGTGGCGGCCAGAAGGGCCTACGCGCGGAGCCGACGGCGCAGCGCCCAAAACCGAGTCCGGGCAGAAGAGGACCGCCTGTACGACTCCTACCGAGAGGCTACGGCGGCCCTCAAGTCTGCGATGGGCGCTGCGCAGGACTCGGCGAGGGCCGAGATGCTGGAGGGTCTCGACAGAGATCCCTATGGGAGGCCATATAAGGCGGCGCGGAACCAGCTCCGCCCCTATGGTCCCCCACTGTCGGAGACCCTCGAGCCAGCGTTGCTGGATGGGGTGGTCCGGTCCCTGTTTCCACGCAGGACCGACTTCACCCCTCCAGCGATGGATCCCCCGCAAGGGGCGGCTCCGCCGGAGGCAGAGGTGCCCCCGGTCACGGCGGCGGAATTCTACGCGGGGGTTCTGAGCCTCCGCGCGAAGAAGACCGCCCCCGGACCGGACGGCGTCCCCGCACGGGTGGTGGCGATCGCCGCCACCCAAATGGAGGACAGGTTTCGGGACCTCTTCAGCGCGTGTTTTACGGCTGGGAGGTTCCCGAAACTGTGGAAGGAGGGGCAGCTTTGCCTGCTCCGAAAGGAGGGTCGCCCGGTGGACTCCCCCTCGGCATACCGGCCCATCGTTCTGCTCGATGAGGTCGGTAAACTGTTCGAGGGGATCGTCGCCGGGAGGCTGGACAGCCACCTGCGGGGGGTAGGGCCGGATCTGTCGGACGCCCAATTCGGGTTCCGTCGTGGGCGTTCGACGATCGACGCGCTGGCCCTACTCAAGGGCCAGGTGAAGGAGGCGGTGGAGGCGGGGGACGGAGTGCTGGCGGTGTCATTCGACATTGCCAACGCCTTCAACTCCGTCCCCCACTCGACGATATTGGAGGCGCTCCGGTATCACGGAGTGCCCCAATACCTGCAGGACCTCCTGGCCGACTACTTGGAGGGCCGAGAGGTTCTCCTCGTGGACAAGTCGGCCACGGTGAGGCGGTACGGCGCAGAGTCCGGTGTTCCGCAGGGGTCGGTGCTAGGCCCCCCCTTGTGGAACATCGGGTTCAACTGGCTGCTGCGGGGTGCCCTCCTCCCGGGCACGAGTGTCATCTGCTACGCGGATGACACTCTGCTCACTGCCCGGGGGAGGAACTTTGCCGACGCGGCCATTCTGGCCTCTGCTGGCGGGTCCTTGGTGGCAGAAAGGATCCGCCGCCTGGGATTGAGGGTGGCGCTGCACAAAACGGAGGCCGTGTTCTTTCGCGGTCCCCGGCAGCGCTGCCCTGCCGACGCCCACATCGTGGTGGAGGGCGTCCGTATAGGGGTCCAGCCCCAGATGAAATATCTGGGGCTGGTGCTGGACGACCGGTGGCGCTTCGGCCCGCATTTCAGCGGGCTGTCGACGCGCCTGTTGAAGGCCGCGGACGCCCTCTCATGGCTCCTCCCAAACCTGGGGGGACCCAAGGCAAAGTGCCGGCGCCTCTATGCCGGCATTTTGCGGAGCATGGCCCTGTACGGGGCTCCCATCTGGGCGGACTCCCTCCATAGGAGGGAGAATGCTACCGCCATCCGCAGGCCCCAGCGGGCTATTGCACAGCGGGTGGCGAGGGCCTACCGCTCAGTGGGCTTTTCGGCGGCGTGCGCTCTGGCCGGCACCCCTCCTTGGGAGCTGGAGGCGTGGGTGCTCGCCAGAGTGTACGAGTGGACGGCGCGCCGAAAGGCGCTCGGGGAGCGCCCCACGGGCGAAGAGCGGGAG